>CAUYRT010103681.1:0-38839 GCA_963574885.1 Lepilemur ruficaudatus
CAATGATTCTAAACAGCAAAAATATTTCTCAAACTTTTCTCATTCATTTAGAAAGTATTTACTGAAAACCAAACACGTATCTGTTGCTAGGTACTGGCGATACAAAGAGGAAGACCTGGTCTCTGTGCTCAAAAGTATTACCACACAGTTGGAGACACAGACAAACATGTTTCCCATACAGGGTGGGAAGTGCTCTGTTAGAGGGAAGCAAAGGATGCGAGAACTCAACCCTCAAAATTTAGGGGTGGGGGGGTGTAAGGACAGAGTGGAGGGAAGTGACGTAGGGGCAAAAGACTACTTAGAAAAGTTTAAGCCTAAATAACAAGGGTGAGTCACCAAGAAAAAATAATGAAAAGTGTCAAAGGGTCTAAAATAGTTGGGTTTAGAGAGCAGAGTGTAAATGTGTGGAAAGGGGAGAATGAGAAGAGACGGCAGCAGGAGAATTAGGCCGAGGCCAGATGCTGAAGGGACTTGAAACCATTTCAAATGTTCATGAACAAAGAAATAAAGGTGTATTTTTCAAAAAGTAAAGGTAATCACAGATAGAAAAGAATAGGAAGAATAATTTCCAAATCTCCAGAGAAGGAAGAAATTACTGAAAGAGTTAAAAAGGACAAGTCAAAAAAATTGAAAAACGATCAAGGAAATAGTAAAATCAAGATAGGAAAAGGCTAAACATAATAGTCATTATAATAGAACCAAATATGTTAAATTCATCTACTTAAAGTCAAACTCTCAGATTGGACTAGTAAAACAGTTATGCGCTTTAGCAGGAGTTACACATAACACAGAATGACATAAAAAGCTAAGGGGATGTGGGGATGTGCACCTGCAGTTTGAACTACTCAGAGGCTGAAGCAGGAGGATCATCAAGATCAGGAGTTTGAAAAGCATTAAACATTTAACTCAGAAATTTGCAAAAAGGACAACATAATAAATGAAAAGTAGAAAAAAGGAATTGAAGGTAGGGAAAAAATGCCTGAGAAGGCAAAATGCATACCAATATACAATATACCAATATACAAAATGCTACACCAAAATATAAATGTTGTAGACCATAAACACATACGATTTTTATTTGTCAACTATACTTTAATAAATATATATTTAAAAATTAAGAGCTAGTTCTCTAAGAAAAGATGCACTCCAAAAAGATACTCTCTGAAAAGCAAATCTAATCACTTCTAATCAAATCTTCTGAGGGAAAAAGCAGAGAAATTTAAATAGAAAACATTAGAAATTATAAAATAAAAGGATAGAAAACTAAAGGAAATGAAAAAGAATTATAAGAATACAAGGACAATTACATTAATAAACTCCAAAGTCTGTATGAAATTGACAAACGTCCAGGAAAATATAAATTATCAAATTGTCTTAAGAAAAATTAGAACACTGGTAAAAAAAAATCAAAGACCTAAATAATTGGAGATATCTCCATGTTCGTGGATTGGAAGACTCATGATTACAAAGATATTCATTCTCACTAAAATGATATATACATTCCATATAATGACAATCAAAATCCCAAAAGGGTTTTTGCAGAAATTGACAGGCTAAATTTAAATTTCATATAGAAAGATAAAAGAATTAAGAGACTAGAATAATTAAAGCCATTTTGAAAAAGATGAACAAAGCCAGAAGATTTATACTACCTGATTTCAAGACTTAACTTTTACCTTTATAAAGCCATAATAATCAAGACAGTGTGGAACTGGCAAAAAGATAGACATGTAGATCAATGGACCAGAAAAGAAAGCAGAGAAATAGAACCACACACATATATACATTGATTTCTGACAAAAGTATAAAAGTAATTTAATGGAACATGGATAGTCTTTGCAATAAATGGCACCATAACTGGATATCTATATGCAAAAATACGTAAGAAAAATAAATTTAAAAATCTATGAAACTTGTTTCATACCTCACACCATATATAAAACTTAACTTAAAATGGATCACAGACCTATAAATGTAAAACCTAAAACTGAAAACTTCTAGAAGAAAGCCTAAAAGAAACTCTTCAAGATTTTGGGTTAGGCAAACATAGTATATATATAATAATACCAAAAGCACAAATCATAAAAGAAAACACTTATAAATTACACTTTATCAAAGTAAAACTTTTGCTTTTTAAAAGACACTGCTAAAAAATGAAAAGACAGACTGGGGCAAATATTTTCAAAACATATTTCTGATACAGACTTATTTCTAGAATAAAGAACACTTAAAACTCAGTAAGATAACCCAAGATAAAAAATGGACGAAAGGGCTGAACAGAGACTTTAATAAATGATGTAAAAAAGGTTATTATGCACATGAAAAGATGCTCAACATCATTAGGTAAACATAAATTAAAACTACAATATACACCCACTTAAATGGCTAAAGTTAAAGTCTGACAATACAAGTGTCGAGCATATGGAACAACTGGAGTTCTCATACTTTGCTGGTGGGAATCATCATGATACAATACATAATGACACAATGATAACTACAGCTTGGTAATTTCTACAGAAAACATACATTTACAATATGACCCTGCCATTCTACTCCTTCATATTTACCAAAGAGAAATGGAAATATATGTTTATCCGAAGTCTTTTATGGCAACAAATTTGCAAACAACCCAAATGTTAAACAACAGGTGAATAAACTGGTATGCTAGAATGTAGAGATATAATGGAATATTACAAAGCATGAAAAAGAAACATTCGTTTGATACATGCAAAATGAATGAATCTCAAAAACAGTCTGTTGAGTGAAATAAGCTAGAGGAAAAAACATACTGTATGATTCCACTTATATGAAATTCTAGAGTAACAGTGGTTTCCTGGGGTTGGGGTGGATGGGTGGGAACTGACTGCAAAAGGGAACTTTTTAGAGTGATAAAAATGATCTACCCATGCATCATCCAATATGGCAGCCACATCCAATACTGAGTATCTGAAATGTGGAAAATGCAACTGAGGAACAAAATTTTAAATATAATTTGAATAAATTTAAGGTTAAATTTAAAAATTGATACTTGATTCAGTTATTGGAAAACATTTATGTATATTAGGACAAATCTGGGCATATGAATCTACTTTTTCAACTGTAAATTTTATGAAATCTAAATACAAATCAAGTACTTTGATGAAGACTTAATATCTAAATTGGGATGTAAATGTAAAATACACACTGGATTTAGAAGACTTACTATGAAAAAAATAATGTAAAATGGCTCATTAATAATTTTTATATTGATTATATATTGAAATAACTTTTTATATACTGAGTTAAATAAAATACATTATTAAAATTAATTTTCTTTTAACCTTTCAAATATGGCTCCTACAATATATAAAATTACCTATTTTGCTCGCATTACATTTCTACTGGACAGTGCCGTTCTATATGTTCACTGTTGTAGCAGAAATAAAGGTGTATATATCTGTCAAAATTAAAACTGCACACTTAAAATAGGTGCATTTTGTATATAAATTATGTCTCAATAAAGCGGATAAAAATATTAAATTGGTAACGTATATATCCGTGTGTGTACACAAATCACTATCTTGTTTGTGACCTTTCCTTATCAATAATCAGAAATAAAAAAAAAATTCACTGAGTATACACATGCAAAACTAGCAGTTTTTAATAGTTACCATATTAATTTATATTACAGTTATTTAACATCTGCCTCTCTCATGAGGCTTTGAGCATTTCAAAGGCAGGAACCCCGTTTTGTTCATCTCTGTATAAGCCTAGAACTTAACACAGAAAGTTAACATAGTACCTTATCAATGTTTTAGTCACTGAAGAATTGTCTCAGATGTTTTATGTAGTTTAGTTCCCTCAAAATCCCTACGAATTTGGCATTATTATCTCCATTTCTCAGATGAAAAATTGAAGGTCAGAGGTCAGAAAGGTTACAGCAACTCACCAAAAATCCAAAGCTAGTAAGTGAACGAGGTATGTTTCAAACCCACATTTACAACTCCAAAGCCCAGTCTTCCACCCTATACCACACTGCTACCTCTCCAAGTAGGCGTTTCATAACTGTCTTAAGGATGACTAAATCAAAGTAAAGATCTGTATTTAAGGGCAATGGAACCACAGAAATTTTCCTAAACTTTTAGTGTTACAGCTTCCCAGTCTTGAATGGGTCCTCTGTAGACAGAGCAATCTGGCAGCTCTTACTAGAAGATCAGGAAGGGTGAATACAGTAGGAAAAAAAAATTCCCTCCCAATTAGACTTTTCATTTGGGAATCTGAAGAAGAAAAATAACACAGAACAAAGAGCATGGGAAAGAGAAAAAAGGAAATACTGAATCTGCTTATATAGCTAATTAATGCAAAAGAATGAATCTAACAGCAACTTTAGCATTCAAAAATGAAAAAAGTTAGGAGATTTTGGAGAGGTACAGCTTCTAAGTCTTTTGGAGCTCTTCTTTAATTAGCCTCCCTGAATCTCAGCATTCCTGTTTGAATAATCCATATTTCTGGTTATTTATTCAGCTCCCCACTGCTACACATTACCAAGCCATATGCTATAGGAATACATCATTTCATATTTGCACTCAACCATCCAAAGACACTGGCAGTTCAGACCTTTAAGAAGCTTAGGGAAAAGTCCCTGCAGAATGCAGTGTTAAGGTTAGAAGGCCCAAGAAACCAAATGCATCTTCTTTATATGCTATTTGCTTGAGAGAAGGTGGGTCATTTCAACAAAAGGACAGGCAATTAGAAGGGTGAGGGAGATAAACAAATAAAAGACTCAAGAGAGTAAAGCTAGGAAAAATCGGCTAAACACAAAAGGCCTCTAGGTAATTTCTCAAGGCCCACTCTGTACTTTAAAAAAGAATTTGTTTTTAAAAGCACTTCCTCAAAGGAAGACTTTCGATCAGTCTAAGGTTTGGCATGCACTAGACAAATGAAGAGGTCTACTGTGACCCCAGCCCTCTCACAAGCCTTTTAAACAGAAGTTATTTTAGAAATACATACAGTAAGTCCTCACTTAACATCACAGATAGGTTCTTGGAAACTGCGACTTTAAGCAGAATGATGTACAGCAGGTCAGGTCCTTAATAACATCACTATAATGTTGATGAGGAAAAAAAAAATGGTTTTGCTATACATTATTTCGCTTACAGTCACAGTTTCCAAAAACCAATCAATAATGCTAAGAGAAGACTTACTATACCTGTATAATCCTAAAATCATTTTAAACACAAAAATGGTCACAGCAGAATTTGTTAGAATAGCAGAGCACTGGAAACAACCTCAGTGTGAGCAACAGAAGAATACTAAGTAAGCTACAGTCCCTTAGAGTCCACTATGCAGTTACTAAAAACTCTCATGCAGATTATGTCACAGAATGGGAAACAGCATGTTAGGTTTAAAAAGAAACAATATAGAAAATTATACATGTGGCAGGCCTAAAAAGTTGTTAAAAATAAGAAAACAATTACTGAAAAAAGACTAGAAGAAAATATACACTCAAAGACAGGCTGTGTTTGGGTAATAGAGTTTTTTGTCTAACTTCTTGGAGGCAGGTATTCTATCTTATTATCTATTTCTGTATGAGTCCAGAACTGAACATGGATAGTATCCTACCAAATTCTGTCTTATCTATTTCTGTATAAGCCTAGCACTTAACATGCATAGTACCTTATCAATGTTTTAACAGCAGTTTTGCATGTTTATAAACTAAATTATATTTAATAAATATATATCAAATTTCTGATAAAACTTTTCAAAAAATCTTAGCTTAACAGAGTTTTCAGTGTACTTAAATGGAAGTTTCAAGATAGCAGACTGGCTCAGTTTCATAATGAATAATTTCACAATGATTAGTCTTCCAACCATGCAGACATGCTCCAGTGTCTGTCAATTTAAAAAACTGTTCCTTGGCCCTACACCACACTCTTGTCACCATACACTTCTCTACTCCTCTCCCTAGACAGATTTCTCAAGAGAGTTATCTATACAAGCTTCCTCCCCTCCTTTTGCTTCCAACTTCGCAACTCTGTGAAAATAACATGATATTCACTTTAAAGAATTAGTGCATAAATAATAATATATACAGGGAAAGTACTATAAACAACAGTTCTAGAAATGTCTTGCACATTTTCATACTTTGTATGTTAGACACGTTGCACATGCACAACTCATTACTGAACATACAAATGAAAAATATCAATGATATCTGTCAATAACAAAAATAGAGACAAACATGACATAGATAGGCCTATGTGATACACACAGAAAATTGGGCTAAGTTTAAAATTTAATATAGGATAAGTTTAGAAGTTAATGGCCAGATTTCCCCACAACCAGTACAATAAGGGAAGGAGCAAAAAGACATAGCCCTTCAATGGAGTGGCCATACTCCAACTTAACACAATAATAAGGCACAGACAGATCAAAATATACTTTTTATTTGTTTACTCTAATTTCAGAAAAGACTACATACAAACACAAACACACACCCACACTCCCATACCTGAAAGACTTTACTTTTCTATATATCTAGGAAACTCAACAGAAAAAAAGACCGTAGCTACACGTTCATGAATTCAGGCTAGTGAGGAGTCGGGCAAAGGAGATGGGGAAGCTAGGAGGTTAGAAACATACCTCAGCATGAGATTCATCAGCTGAAGACCCTCGCCCTTCAGGAAGCGCTCACGATTGGAACTGAGCATTAGGCAGGAGCAGAGGGAATCAAACAGATTCTCCATCATCTCCTGCTCTTCAGCTGTGCTGGGATTGTGTCTTTTAAAAACCTGTCAAGAAAAGCCAGCAGAAAGCACAGAGCCACATAAGAATGTCTTTTCATCAGACACCACCCTCCCAAAGCCTGCCTGTCATAATAACTCACAGTTGAGGAAACAGAAGCTTATCAAACAAAATTCTCATTGGTTTCCATTTTAGAGAAACTAGGCTTTCTATTCATACATATTTTAAAAAACGGGTATTAGTTCATGCAAAAAACCAAAACATTCAACTGACCACTGGGTTTATGAGTGATTGACAGTTTCAGGCAGGCAGATTTTTTAACAAAGCAAAACCAAAAAAAACCAACACCTTTTTACCATGAAATATAACACAGGTACTGAAAATTCCATAAGGGACACGTATAGCTCAATGAATAAGTAAACACCATGAAACCATTATCCAGGTCAAAACAACTTTGCCAAGGGGCAAATCTTGGCTCAATATAAGGAAGAGTTTCCTATAAATCAAGGCTACCGAACTGCCTCATAGTCAGGGCCCCAAGGTATGGGAAAGGCTTATAGTAGAAGTTTTTTCTTTGCCAGAGATGTATGGCATGTTAAGAAGAAAGCTTTTAACAGTATATGCATACCCATACAGTCTACTACGAGAAGATCAATAATCTCACAGGAAAAGGACTAAGCATCTTCCCAGAACTGAAACAGATTCACATTTCAAAGCTCTATTTTTGGGGTGGAGGCCAAGCTACTCAGGCTGCTGGCACCAAGATGGAAGCTGTATGCAAACTGACATCTCAGACACTCTCAACAGTCTTAAGATTTTATCCAAGTGCTCTATTTTCAGTCCTGTTTTTAGAATAACACAGATGAGGTTAGAAGAAATCTTAACAGTATTTTCAGAATGCCAGCAGAATAACAGAATAAATCCAGAATAAGCTGAATTTAAATTTCTTATAGTGAGGAAATGGCAGTTTCCAATTTCTCATTCCAGTCTTCAGTGCCACGTCCTCCTCTATTCTCCTCTGTGACCTCTATCCCACTGCCCTGGAACTTGTACTCCTTGAGCTTATCCGGATCCTAAATGAATAGATTCTATTCTAGTGGCAGACTGATAGGAAAAGAGGTGAATAATCTTGGGAGAGGTTCAAACGAAAATTTGGTATTCCTGGCTCAAGAACATACACAGGAAACACATCTCTTTTGGAATGACATTATATAATATCAGAAGACAGAGAAAGTCCATACCAGATACACAGCGATATCTGGTCATAAAAAGCAAATGACTAAAAAAAGGGGGCAAATCATGTCCCCCCAATGTAAACTCAAACCTGCCAACATGCTCCATGTGGCTTGGATCACACGGTTTATTCCTTCCCACAATTTCCAGCTCCACCTCCCATTCAAAGCAAGCCCTGTATCTTCATGGCAGACAGGAAGCATAAGAATTACTCACGGATAACTGCTGAAGAAGCACATCGATTCCATCCAGCTCCCCAAGCAATTCCCTGTTTTCTAAAAGAGTAAAAAAACACAGGAAGAAAAAAAATGAAGCTAACTGTCAGATTTTACAGCCGTCTAACACTGATACATCAGCAAGCAAAATCAATACAGCTTGACAGAGTACAAAAGCTGCACAGAGAGCAAGAGGGAGAGCAAGGGGATGCCAAAGGCAAGAGAGCTTGCTGTCATGATCTGAAACAAGCCTGGCTCCTATCCTAACAGAATATCAATACTGAGAGGGTGCCTCACCATCATTGTCCTGGAGCAATATGGCCAGCACTTCACTGCAATACAGTTTGTTGGCATCGAAGGGCATCTTTGCCTATGGGGAAAGAGGAGAAATGAGAAAAACGTTAAGGGGTCTTAATTCCTTCCTAGGACAAATGTTTCACAAGTACTAGGGTCTGGATTAGAGAGAAGAAAGGCAAAAGTTAGGGAACAGGCAGGTTAAAGGTAAAAAAAAAAAAAAAAAAAAAAAGTCTGCCTCTGCTCTCAAGATACCATAGACCAGACTATGGTTCTACATAGCAAAACCATAAATAGCAGATGGATACAATGGCTCTCATAACCCTAATGCCCAGGTATGGATGTCACCTCCTCTGTGAAGCCCTCCCAAATTACCCATTTTGAGTCCAGAGGCTATGTGTGCCTAGTATACATACTCAAATTTGAACTAGATAAATGACAGTTTTGAACTTCCAAGACTAAAATTTATCATGAAGCTTCATTCGCAAGGTATAATCATAAAATTAGGCTACAAATTAGTTGATATATATTCAGAGAAGTTGAAAAGAAAGCAGTTTCTTGTTTAGATCTGCTGAATGTATTTAGAATAAAGTAGTTCTTTTTGGTTTTTTTTAAAGCTTAAAATTTAATTTGAAATCATAAACCTATGATTACGGCTTGTATGCCATAATCTGCCTACTATTTAGAAAGGAAACCACATTAAATATGCAAAAATGTGTTAATATTTTAACACCCAAATTACTACCCACAATTCTTTCCCTGCTGCATGCTTTGCTACTTGGAGTTTCAGAGGGGACACATCTACTGCAAACACTATCTTTCATGGCTACCCACACTGTTGCTGCAGTTGTGAGACTTAAATATCTCACCATTAACACTGCCCCTTGGATAAAGGTGAACAAAGAGGAACAAGCCTCACTGATATGGTTTTATTTATGGTACCCATGATTCCATAAATAAAAATGATTCTTAAAATGCAGGCACACAGACAACTGTTAATTAGCAGTAGCCTTTGCTACCTAGCAAGGTTTTTGAAATGACAAATAATTTCTGTACCTGGAAAGTACAGGGGAAATGTCTATCTTGGAACTAACTTCCATCCACTATTTACAGTACTGTTTGGACACTGATTTTGTATTTAAGAAGGAAGAGTGGCACCTAATCAAGCAACATCCAGCATCATTTCAGTTTTCTGTGCAAGTCTTCCTCGTCAAGCCTAAGCGCACGCCACAGGGTTTCAGGAAGTTGATCAGGTATGACCATCTTAGGTTAAAAGATGTGTAAATGTTAAGCCTTACAAGTGCTGACAACAAGGTATGCTCCCTGGGCAAGCTTGAAGCCTTGTTTCAAGAAATTCAGTCTAACAATCAGGGCTCAAACGCAATCTGTGACATGTTTCACTTTAAGAAAAACAGTTTTGCAAAAATCGAAACACAAAGGTGAAAAAGCCAAGGAACTGGGACCTCTATAAGGACCAAGGATTTGCTAATAAAAATTTTCACTCGAATTATTTAAGCTCCAAGTATTGCTATTACATTTTAAATGATTTAAGCCACACCAACTTATATGCAGCGTTTCATACAAGAACAAGTGCCAGGGTTCTTGCTTGAAACAAGATACACCTCACTGAAAGAAGCCAAAAGACATCAGACCTCTAAAGGCATAGCCTTTCTATGGTTCCAAGGCCTCTTGTCCTTTAAAAACGCCTATTTCCAAGTTGGTAAGGAGTTTTTCTCTTTCTTTCAATAAATACTTATTGGGCACCTACTATATGCAAATCACAGAATTAAAGCATAATAGCAAACAGAAGTGCATTAGACACAAACCCTGTCCACTGTTGTGGCATTTTAAAACATTACACTGAATTAAAATTAATTTTATTAAGTAGTACAGTCAAGTTCAAAAGAAAAAAAAAGAACATAGATCCGGCATCAGACACACCAAGTCTGACGCATAAGCATGCCACTACCTGTGTGATAAGAAGTCTGTGACTCCCAAACTATGTGCTGAGGTAACTGGCGTGCCATATTCAATTCATTGCAGGATATTTTAAATTTTCAAGGAAAATATGGTGACCCGTGACCTCTATTGAGCACTGTAACAACTACTAGCTTGAGATGCATTTCTTTTGATGACATCGTATCTTTGTGGAGCTGGGTTTTGACAGTTGCTGTGACAAAACCAACGGTGTGAAAATCCACGTGAAATAAGAATACGGGTGGTGGCGTTCGATCTGATCCAAGGTCTGAGCAGTTGTGCAGTACCCAAAAGGCACACACGTCCATTAGTAAGTAACTGCAGTATTTAAGAATGAAAGAAAAATATTTTTTCCTTCATTTTATGTGTATTATTTTTTCAAATAGCTAATGAATTGTTAGGGCATAAATACACATTAAATTTTTTGGATACAACTACTTAATAAATGGGACTGTTAGGTACTTTTTGGCACAGGGGTGCTGTAAAAACAAAATTACCGAGACACCAATCGCACCATGAACTGATAATGGGAATCCATGACTCAGGCCACATTTCTTGGTCTCAGTTTCCTCATTTGTAAAATGGAAATAAAAAAATAACACTCCTTTGGAGAATTACTATAAGAATTAAATAAGATAATATGAAAGTGCTTAACACACAGTAGGTACTGTATGTTTTTCTGATGACCAGAATCAGAAATATCTGAGTTAGGATCTCAGCTCTAACACTCACCAGCTCTGTGATCTTGGCCAAATTATTCTGCCTCTCTAACCCAATTTCTCTTATGTTAAATGAGAATAAATAATATCTTCCTCATGAGGTGGTTGTACTAAATGAATTGAACATAAAAGACACCCAAGAGCTGAGTTCCCCTCAACTGAGAATTCCTGGTTCTCCCAGGAAATCTCTAGCTTTTGCTGTATGATACTACAAAGAGTTTCCAATTTACCCAAAGTAAATTTTTAAAAATCAGAATCATAACTTGGTCACTTTTTCCTTAAAATATAAGCCCTTTGATTGAAAAACTGGCATGAAGGAAGAATCTAATGAGGAAACCAAATTGATTCAGCCCAATAACTCCCCAACACTGAGCCCTGCAATGCTTCAGAACCTGCGAGTGGTGCCAGCTGGGAAGCAGCTTGGCAAGAGGTGGCGGCTTCAAAGGAACCCAGGCCTAACTCTCACTGGCTCTCCCATGTGCTTTCCATGTGGGCTGGGCAAGGCATTCCCCCTCTCTGGGATTCTCTCTTCACCTGTACACTGGGGATATATCGGCACCCTCTTGGCAGGGCTGTTTGTGAGGATTAGAAATAATGTATGTAAGGTACCTAGACCAGAATAACACTTTGCATGCAGTGGGCAGTCAATCATGAAACTCATAGTAGATGGGAAAAATTTAGTGATGATGATGATGATGATGACAACTAAATATTTTAATCTAGTAGAAAAGAAATTTAAAAAATTAGGCCAGGTGGGAAGGAGGGAGACTAATTTTTCATGTTTTGACAAAGACAAAACTTTCTAAGGAAATTTCACTCTTGTTTAAATGTCTGCCAGAGATTGCATAATACCAAACTGCCAAATCACAAAGACATTTAATCAAAATCAGGGGAAAGGAGACTTCATTTAGCGGGTATATAGTCTGTTGGATTTTGCAAAGTTAACCAGTGGGGCTTGGAGTTCGTAGTGCTGTCTCCTATCCAGGAGCCTGGTGATCCTAAATCTTTCAGCTGTCGGAGTAATTATAGAGTCATGCATAGATTTGAACTCAGCATGTATTAGCCTTGAATAAAATTAAACATCACCTTTTGGGGAGCTGCTGCTTTTCTGGAAAGTACAAAACAATTATGCCATCACCCACAGCCAGAAGCTGCAGGTTATATCTGCAGCTCACCTCTGGTACCTGGAACACATGGGGCAGGTTCAGACATATCTACAGCCCTGTACAACTGTCAAAGCAGATTGTGCCTTGCAAAATCTTAACCTCTGGTCATCAGAGGCTAAGGACTTCAGCATCAACCAGTTGTATGTGCAGTATAACTTAGCCAATTCTCAGTTCATTAACTCTTTGCTAAAAGTTGCAACTGTTTCTTGAAGCATTGATTTAGCTGGGAAACAAAACAGAATCTTAAGTTTTTTTTTCTTTAGAATAGAAAAATAAAACTTGGTTTTGGTGTTATTGTCAATAGTACATAACATACTAATAAGCTGCATTCCCCATTAAAAAAATGAACTGTGATGCAGTGTCTCTCACACTACCGCTATCTGCTTACCTGCTAATCCATTTAATGCAATCATCTGCAATGGGTTTTAACCTCATTAGAACAAATTAGTGAGGTTTCATTTGGTGGATGAAGAGATCCATGAATATCTCTATATAATGCTAGGCTACAAGTACAAAAATGAGAAATCCAAGACTAAAATGCCTGTTATCAATGTGCCACTCACTCAAGAATTACTCAAAGATTACTGAAAAATATGGGATGATCAAATTGCAAGGTTTTATCAAGCAATCTAGACATAAGCAATCTAGGACGTTCGTTCTCAGACTTTAGTTTCTATCATAATCACCTGGAGGGTATGTTAAAGCAGATTGTTGGGCTCTACCCCCAGCTTTGCAGATTCACTGGGTCAGGGCAGACTGAAGAATCTGCATTTCTAACAAGTTGCCCAGTGATGCTAATGCTCCTGGCTGTGAAACACATTCTGAGAACAATTGGGAGGTAATACAAATATAATAGAAACCCAGTCTCTGTTCTTATGAAATTTAAGGATATTTGAAAAAAGAACATGAGCACACATAACATTAAAGTCTGCCAAGTGATGGAATCGTCTCCACTTTGCAGAAGAAGAAAAGGTGCTCCATGAGTGTGAGTGTCACAAAGTTACAAGTATACACTGGAGCTCAGGCTAAACTTCTGGAAGAGAACCATTAGGAAAAAAATGAAGGGGGTGATTTGCAAGAAAGAAAGAGACAGTGTGGGCTGGGGGCAAAGCAGTGCTATAGAAAGGGTACATGAAGAAAATTCTGGAGTCTTGAGTCTTAATCCTAGTTCTCTCTCTCTAACTAGCTGTATGAGTTTGGGGCAAGGCACTTAATACCTATAGGTCTCAATTATTAGTTTTTTATCCACAACAGAGCTTATAAATTCCCTTTCAGTTCTAAAAATGAGGGAAGCTACATAGAAGAGTAGGGATACAAGCTATCTCATGGAGTTCATGTATAATTTAGAAATATAAAGGGAAGTGAGTCATTCCTGGTGGAGGCAGAAGTATGAGCAAAGCCAGATGCAGAGGTCAAAGTAATTTTGACCTTTGCAGAGCAAGGAATAAGTAAAAAAGATATCTAAAAGGTAATAAAGGCCAATGTTTCAAAATTGATAAATGTCAGACAGGGACAGGTTAAGAGGTCTTGAAAACTAGGCAGAGAAGGTGGGATCCAACGTAGAGGGCATTAGCATTACTCTAGGTTCTTGAACAGGGAATGGCATAGTGAAAATGGAGTTTTACATCAGTTTGCAGAATAAAAACGAGTAACTAGAAGATTCACATTGCTAGAGACCAGTGGATCTTAGTGAGTGCTGTACATTAGAATCATATGTGGAACTTTCTAAAATACACCAAAGACAGAGACCGAGACAGTAGGTCTGGAGTGGAATCTGGGAGTCTGTATTTTTTAAAGTTCCACAGGTGATTGTAATACAAAACCCCTCAGCTGAAACCCACTGCTATATAGATCTTTACAATTTAAAAGCATTATCACATTTGATCTTCACAATAACCCTGTGAGATTGGAAGGGCAAGGAATAGATCCCCATTTTTCAAAGGAGAAAACAGAGGCCAGACAAGTTAAGGGACCATTGCCCACAGTTACACAGCTAATAAGGAAAAGTAAGCATTTGTGTCCAGCACTCAGTATGATTCACCATGACGTTGATGATAGTGAAGATTATATTATGATAAGCACTTTCCCAGACTATAAGAAATAAGGGCAAGGCATTGCTTTTAAAGACATGCCTTCTTGCTGACCTCACTCTTAAGCAGAACTTTCTTTCCATTAATGTTCTGGGCAGCACAGGCTTTTTCTAAGGACACTTGCTTACTAGTAAAATAACTAAATAGTATTTTAATGTTTAAATACTCCCCAAACCTTGAAAAACTGTTATAGAGACAGCAACATGGCTATTTATGCCCTGAGGATTACACAGATGCAGAGCCTATAAGGCAAGAGTTAATAGCTTTCTAGTCTACCATTACTACTATCATAAGGTAATGGAATCCAAGTCAAATTCAAACATCCAAATGTCAATTTCCCTTCCTACGTTACCACTTCAAAAAGAAAAAAAAAAAAAAGACTAGCAAAGTTTCAGCACCTCTCAAAAGGCAGAGGTTTTTTATACTTATATTCTGGTTTAATGAAGGATTCCTGAATCAGCTTTAAGTCTCAAGGAACTGAGAAAAATTTGTCCTGACTTCACAGAGACCAAAACTGTTGGATTATTTTATATATTTTAAGGCTGAAGCTCCAACTTGTGGCCAGCCCACCAAACTCAGAGCCCTGACATCTATCCCAACCCCTAACTCGGTATTCTACTTTCCTCTCCCTCACTCCTAGCTCCCAAAATGTCTCAAGGCTTTGAAGAACAAAAATGTGTTAATTTTTATTTCTTTTACTGTGCTTTCTATACAAACCTGTCCCCTCCCCCTCCTCTTCTTTTGTCTTTAGAGACAAGGTCTTGCTCTGTTGCCCAGGCTGGAGTACAGTGGTGTGGTCACAGATTACTGCAGACTCAAATTCTTGGGCTCGAGTGAACCTGGAACCTCAGCCTTCCGAACAGCTGGAAGTACAGACATGCGCCACCACATCTGGCTAATTTTTAAACTTTTTTGTGGAGACACGATCTCGTAATGTTGACCAGTCTGATTTTGAACCCCTGGCCTCAAGTGATCCTCCTGCCTCAGCATCCCAAAGTGCTGGGATTATAGGCATGAACCACCACATTCAGACAAAAATGTGTTGAATACTGAGAAAAGAAGAAACAGAGTTTAGAGAAATGTAAAGGGAATTAAATGGGAAACAAGTCTAGTTCTAAAATCAAAGGACATCTAGACTCAAGAGAGGAGATCAAAAGGAAGTTGCAAGACAATGCATGAATTAACCATCTGCTGAGTGCAGGCATGAAAGAAAGAAGGGGTGGAGTGTGAAGGAAGTTACAGTCCGCTGAACTCTGCCAGGCAAATGTGCCCATACCCACCAATGGTAATAACTGGGCTGAGTATCCTCAATATGTTATGTGACTTATGTTATAGATTTAATAGGAACAACGGGTTAAATAAGTAGGACTGGGGAAGACCTAGATTTTCAGAGAGGGAATGGCTCATGGGGCATATGACAGTTATCTCAGACACAACCTTCTCCCTTAGCCCCTGCCAGGACAGGGGAGGGCCTGACACTCCCCAGACTTTCTGGATCTCCGTGAACTCAAGCACAGCAAGGCCATAACTACTTAGAAAATCACTCTAGCAACAAACAAGTGCCTCCTTCTCACCAAAAAGTTGGCATCCTTGCCTGCCAGAGAACCATTTCAGAAGCATACAAGCAGTACCAAACTGCTTCCTACCACACCTTTGGTTAAAACTATTCTGAGAGTTCTTACCCCTCCTTTTCCTCATTCACTCTATGGGACAGCACTGATTATTAAAAAGACACTGAGAAGGACTATGCTAAGAAGGAAGGAGAATGAACAATCCAACAGAAATACAGACAAAGAATGTAAACATGAAGAAATGAATACAAATGGCTAATAAATAACTAGAGGCCAATATATTTCACTTGATTTTACAATTCCAAAATAAAACAATACCAGTTTTCACTACAGATTAACAAACCTTCAAGTTTGATAGTTCTCAATGTTGTTAGAAGTTGAGGGAAATAGATCAGTGGGCAGCCTTTACGGAGGACAGTTTTGTAATACTTACCAAAATGTTACATGTGCATACCCTTTGGCCTATCAATCCCACTTCTAGGAATTTATCGTACTGATAAGCTGTACAGATAAGCCAAGGCAAAGGTGTATGAAAGACTGTGGTCTATGAGGATACAGTAGTCCCCACTTACCCGTGGGGGATACATTCCAAGAAAGTACAGATAGTATGGAACTCTATATATACCTTGTTTTTTCCTATACATACATATCTATGATAAAATCTAATTTATAAATTAGGCACAGTAAGAGATTAACAATAACTACTAATAAAACAGAACAATTATAATAATATACTGTAATAAAAGTTATGTGAATGTGGTCTCTTTATCTATCAAAATATCTTATTGTACCGTACTTACCTATTTTTGGACTGTGGTTGACTGTGGATAACTGAAACCACACAAAGCAAAACCGCGGATAAGAGGGGACTACTATATTCATTGCAGCATTGTTTATAACAGTAAAAAACTTATATAAACAGGAGAATGGTTAATTTTGGTACCTCTGACAATGGAATACTAGGTTACTGTTAGTTCAGTGAAAAAGCCAACTTGCATAAAACATTATTCTGTTTGTGAAACACACATTCTCTCTCTTACATATGCACAGAAAGTTTCTGGGAGAATAGATATTAATATAATATTGTTAACAGTGGCTGTCTCTGAGAAGTAGAACTAGAAGGGATCAGCAGAGGGGAACTCTTACTTCCAGTTTTATACCTTCTGTATCACATGAATTTGTTTGTATTTATAACACGTTTATATTTTCAGAGGTACCAAAGGCTATTTTTAAAGCCTCTTCTTCTTTTTTTTTAATTGAATTTAATATTTTTTTTGGAGACAGTCACTGTCACCCAGGCTGGAGTGCAGCAGTGCAATTATAGCTCACCATAACCTCCAACTCCTAGACTCAAGTGATCTCCTGCCTCAGCCTCCAGAGTAGCTAGGACTACGGGCATGTACCATCACATCTGGCTAACTTTTTAAATTTTATGTAGAGATGGGGTCTCTCTTACGTAGCCCAGACTGGTCTCAAAACTCCTGACCTCAAGTGATCTTCCCACCTTGGCCTCCCAAAGTACTGGGATTACCAGCATGAGCAAGCCACTGTGCCCGGCCTAAAGCCTCTTCTTTTAAAATAAACAAAAAAAGAGAAGAAAGAGGCAAGAGGTAACAGAAGCTTCCCAAACTAGACCATATGGCTTGGTCTAACAGTCTATACCAATAACCCAGCATCAACCATGCCCACAGCAGTAAGAGATTCGAGCTGCAGTCCCACAAAGCCAAACTTACCTTCAGCCTCTTCAACAGCCACTGCAGAAGACCCTGCTGGGCACCGTCTATACACATCTCAGGCCGGAACTCAGCCATGTTTTCTATAATAGCTGAAGGGAGACAGACACCAGTCATCTGGGAGGGCAACTTTGTTTCCATCTGCAACAAGCTTGCTTCTCATGACAGGCATTTTATTCCTCTCCCCACTTCTCTGTACTCCTCCCAGCCAGATGCTGTGTTGTCATTTTTAGATTAACCAGGGAGTTGCTGTGGTTTTTTTTCCTCAAGTGATATTACAAGTAAAAGTCATAACTGAAAATGATGAAATTCACAAAAGGGATAAGTGATAGATTTTGTGTGCTAATAGGGAACAATGCTAGAAACACAGAAACCTGCAACCAAAGAGACATGGAGGGAGGCAGAAGCCTTAGGAAAAAATCAGGGGAAGATAAATTCAGACTCTCTTCCTTTCCTGGTCCATTTTCAGTTCCCTATCTCTGAATCATGTGGAAACAAGGATATTACAAGGGAGGCAAGATCCTCTTAATTGAACAAAATAATGTGCACAGAGGGGAAAGGCCATGCTGGCAGAGGTAAGTGCCAGGTATTAGAAAGCAAATATAATTGGTCCTGCTATTGCCTACAATAGCCAAAATGTTGCTTAATAGAAAAATTAAAAATTAGGAGACAAAAAACAGGTTATTGCATGACTATGATATTAAAAAGGAAGACTTTTTTTTTTTTTTAATCACCTAGGTCCTTAATACAACAAAAGCTCTCATTTCCTTCAGGCCCCCTCCCGCTCTACACCCTGGAATATGGTACTGTCACAAAGCAGATATAGTTCTGTGTTCCCTAAGCATAATGCCCAAACACACAGCGTGTGAATTTTAGAAAAAGGGCTGAAGAATCACCACACCTCCTCTCTTCTTCCTCACTCCTTTGCCCATGTCAGCCTCACGATGACAAATTAAAGGATGACTGGGCAGCGGAAATACAAAGCTGTGGCAGCAGAATGGCAATGAGACCCTGAGAGAGAAAGATTATTATAACACCCTCAGTTACTTTCTCACATCTTCTAAGAAAATTAACTCATTCATTTTAATCTCCTATGTCTTTATCTTATCCTTCTGCTTATAGTTTAGACGCCTTCCTACTGTCCATTAGAACAAAATCCAAACTTCTTGCCATGGGTTCCAAGGTCTTCCATGGTCTTGACAAACTTACTCTTCCAGTTTCCTCTCCCAACCCTCCCACCTGCCACTGTCACAGACATTTCTAATCTTTCCCCAAACTCCACACCCATTCATGATTTTACAAATGACACTCCCCTGGCCTTTTCCCGCTCCTCCACCTGACAAAATGCAGCTATCTTCATATCCAGCCCCAGAGGGCTACCTGTGCCTATCCAGCAACATAGAGACCCTTCCTCTTCACTCCCACAGGGCTTTTCACTGACTCCTATTATACCACATGTCACCCTGTATTGTCTTTCCTTTCTGTTAAGCCTTTCCCAACAGTCTGCCTGTAAGGAGAAGAACCATGCCTAATTCATCATAATCTACCCCAGCCCAGCACAGTGCCTGACAGACATTAGGTACTCGATAAGTGCAAGTAGGATGAGTCTCCTGAGCTACTGGTAGCTGACCAAGCTGACACTAGACAGATCTCTGTAGACTGCCAGGCTGGCACCTCTTCCATTATACCAGGCCCTTTTTATTAATAGTCAGGTAAGACTTTTGATAAGCTTTTTTTATGAGACAGAGTCTCTCTCTGTTGCTCCAGGTAGAGCACAGTAGCGTCATCATAGCTCACTGCAACCTCTAATTCCCGGGCTCAAGCTATCCTCCTGCCTCAGTCTCCCAAGTAGCTGGGACTACAGGCATGTGCCACGACACCCAGTGAATATTTCTATTTTTAGTAGAGACGGGGTCTCACTCTTGCTCAGGCTGGTCTTGAACTCCTGAGCTCAAGCAATCCTCTCACCTCAGCCTCCCAGAGTGCTAGGAGTACAGGCGTGAGCCACCAAGCCTGGCCTCGACAAGCTTTTGATTCTGCGAAATCCAGTGTTACACTAACAAACAGCAATGCCAAATCCTGGCTCTAGACTAGAGCCAACCCCCAAATTACAGAGTGCTGTGGTCTCTCCTCTTACCCACTAGGTGCCCGTCTTCCTCCTTCTTTATGATAATCCTCACTGAAGAGGATCTAGAACTATAAGAGAAATCTGTGGTAAACACAAAGGAGCTGAGAGAAAATCTAATCTCATCAAAGTTTCTGCTTCTGCTGGGCCTCATTCATTCCTCAAGCTGTGCTTACAGATATGTCACTTCTGGTTTTATAAGACAGTAACCAGTGAAAAAGATGACTCCCCCAAAGCACAATTTTAAATAGGCTATTGGTTCAGCAACTTTGCAAAGGGAAAGACTGGGGAGATTCAAGGAGGAGAAGGAAGAGAAGAAATACTATAGAGAAATCCACTTAAATGAACATATGATGTAGGGGCAGCCAAGTTAGTAGCAATATTTCAACTCACAGTTTACACAGCAATCTATACATAAGAAGAGAAAGAAACACTCTTTTTCAGATAAAATGCCCTATAAAGGTACAC
This sequence comes from Lepilemur ruficaudatus, assembly GCA_963574885.1. Lineage (NCBI taxonomy): Eukaryota > Metazoa > Chordata > Mammalia > Primates > Lepilemuridae > Lepilemur > Lepilemur ruficaudatus. The sequence goes on from CAUYRT010103681.1 coordinate 20,315, forward strand.
AGTGGTCTGAAAGTTTGTAGTTCCACTGAAGTAATAAAAATCAAAATGATTAAAAATGTTTAAATATATACTTTCCAACGCAAAAAAAAAATCACCCTGCATAGATTTTGTCCTAAATTTTGGAGGCAAAGGCCTACTAAAAGGAGCCAGTAGCTCTTACCCAGTAAGGCTACATACCTACTTAGTGGATTTCTGTTTTTATTACCAGCAAGCCAAACTAAAGCTGCTGTTTTATGAAATTTACACAAAGGTCTTCATTTCAGAAAAGGTAGTTTGGGAGCACAAGGAAGGAAAACACTCCTGCTGTTGACTCTATTATGAAGGAGGAAGGGAAACGAGCACCAAGCCCCAAAACCAACACAAAGAAACTCAGGCAATGGCAGCAGGCGCCTTCCCCTCACCCAGAGTATTATGGACGCCGTCTGCTTCCTCTTTCACAGACTCATCCAGGCGCTCCAGATTCTGCACCAGCAGTGCTACCACCTGCCCATCCACCTGCAGGAACAGGGAAGCAAAAGGAGAAAGGATGCATGTCACAAACAGTCCCCAAAATGTTCCCATTCCCATGCTCACTTCTGTATTTGGATGAATAAAGTAAATAAATAATCAGCAATTATGGTTCAAAATGTGCTCTCCCGCCCCATGATCTCTTTTGAGTCTTAAAAGTGGCTGCTGCGGGAAGAAAAGGGGAGGCATCATTATCTTTAACTTAAGATGAGTACACAGAAGCTTAAGGAGACAAAGTGAAATTCAAGGTTAAAAAGTTAAAGAGTGACAGTTCAGCTAGCACTTGGACATAGACCATGTGAAACCAAGTCTGGTGTTCTTTCTCCTTCTCTGTGGTACTTAAACACCTTACAAGAATGCCATTTTAAGTCAAGTCAACAGTTCCTTGAAGCCAAAACACATTTCTAGATCACAGCACCAGGTGATGCTTACTTGGACTGTTTACTAGGCACATTTCACACTGACCTCAAAACATTCCTAACTTTCCATGTTAAGCCTTTATGAAACTATTACTTATGAAAAAGTTCTAGTTCCCACTTAAAAGAAATATATTAACATAATAAAATACTTCATATCTGTATTACATTTAATGCATATTAATTATTGTATTTCTTATTTAATTTGATTCACACTTTGAGATAGATAGGAAACTTTCAGTAGCCACATCATACAGCTGATATTCAACACAGGTTAGTGACTTAGCAAAGACCACACAGCTACTGAGCAGTGGCAGCAAAGGCAAAAACCAGGTTTCCTTCTTCTTAGGTGAAATAACACTTTCACTACTTCATGTTACCTTCTGTGAACAATTTGTGTTCTAGGGAGACTGCCCTTAGGTAACTCTGAGGCACACAGAGGAGGATAACTAAGGAAATACCTAATTTTCTATTATCATGAAGTGATTACCCATCTGGTAATACATTCCTAAGCAGATAGCCAACAAGCAAACCTGTATCTGCAGTTAAGGTCTACTGCATAATTGTGGTGTTATCCTCCCTCTCAGTGCCTCTGTTTCTTCACTTATGAAATGTGGATAAATTATAAAGATTAAATGAAAACATGTGACATCTCTTACCTTGGGTCTGGTTCATTCATGGTAGCTGCTCAAAGAATCAAGTGGAGTCTGTATCTAGCCCTTTACCCCTTTTGATACCTGATTATTCACTGTTCATATCTCCCACGGCCTAAGAAAAAGCCAAGTTCCTTGAAGGCAGGCACCTCACCTCATTCAACATGGTATACCCTTCAAAGTCTCATGCAAATGCTATATATAGCAGATATTCAGTAAATTGTGCTAAATTTAAATAACCTGATGGAACACTTACTTTGTGCACTGTGATTGGCTTGTTATATACACTGCCCCATTTATCTTCATGTAATCCTCACAACTTTTATAGGTGAGAAAACAAGCACTCACCAAAATTAACTAGCCTAACCAAAGTCCCAAAGCTGGTGACTCAAGTGATCAACTTCCAAACTTTACTTCTTTTTGTTAGAGATGGGGTCTTGTTCTGTTGCCCAGGTTGGAGTGCAGTGGGGCATGATCATAGCTCACTGCAGCCTTGAATTCCTGGGTTCAAGCAATCCTCCCACCTCAGCCTCCTGAGTAGCTAGGACTATAGGCACACACCATCACGACTGGGTAACTGTTTATATTTTGTAGAGATGGGGTCTTGCTATGTTGCCCAGGCTAGTTTCCAACTCCCGGCCTCAAGCAATCCTTCTGCCCCAGCTTCCCAAAGTGCTGTGATTATAGGTATGAGCCACCATGCTCCACTCTAAACTCTATTTCTCCCCATAATGCTCTATTTACCTCAGTGAGGGGAGAGAAAGGAGAGAGAAGGAAATGATCTCATTCAACTGATGCTTCCTAAGCACTTATGTGTAAGGCACTCTATAGATACAACTCAAACTGAGCCAGAAGATGGAAGTGATAGCAAGAGAGAGACCAGTCCTGAAATACTGATCTTTAATCTCTCTGGGTGAGATTTAAGGGAAATCTTTGGATAAGTGGAAAAGCTGAAATTATTAATTGATTTGCAATACCTGAATCACAAATGATTTAGATTTTTCAGGCTCTCCTTTATGTCCTGGTGTGAGAAGCAATGAGGGGCTACTATTTGAGGAGATACTGATGTCAGAATTGAGAGCACCTGTAAGTGCAAGAAAGAGCTGTTTTCCCCTCTTATGCCGGGAGAAGTACAATCTTGTTCTCAAATCTCACAGCCAGCAAAAGCGTCACCAAAGAAATCCACTGTAATGTTTTCCTTAATTAATTAGACAATTTGGGTATGTGAGAGAAAAAAGAAAAACATCTGGGGGAAAAATATGAACCATGTCATAGTCTGTTTTTCCCTAAATCACCCTGATTGACTTATAATCTCCCTGAATCCTAAAGCGGCAGACACTGCAACTCTACTGGGTATCACACTGCTTGTCAGTTCTGCGAACTGCTTCACCAGTTTCAATTGCTTATTGCTGCTTTATCTGCATTATTTTTTCTCCTTTTCTTTGATTCTTAGTTATGTTTCCCATCTCTGCTGGCTGGAGAGCGGTGGGGGCAGCGGCAGTGAGCAATGCACTTAAATCCTGGAGCTGAATGGTTATGGATAACGGGTGTCTGGCTGGAAGAAAATCTTTTTTCTTGCTATGGAAATCTAACTTCTAACAGGCAGCCTTTTTAAGCTTGCAAAGTGTGAAACTTTATGTTTAGCTGGGTTAAACGCGATTTTATCTGATTGTAGGAAGGCCAAAAGCAGTCAAAATACATTTAACTCAGAAAGCCGGTGGAAAAATATTTATATTATGCATAGCTCTGATATCGTTTAGTAAGAAGTACAAATTAGCATTCTGTCCCACTGCCTCTAACCCCTTGGGTCTACCTTCAATATTTCGGACCTGTGATGAAGTCTGAAACTAAAAACAAATTCTGCTTAAGGATTAAATCATCAGTGAGAGCAGCAACCCTGGCCTTGAAAATCAGGACTTAGGCCTGATGTCTTCTGATAAGTCACTGGTTATTTCTGCTTATTAGCAGGCCTCCCAAACAATATTCCAGCAGGTCCTACTGAGATAAAGTTCATGGGCATGATCAGACATCTTTTTCCACTTGACCAGAGAGGATGGATGTAAGAGAAGACAAGACAATAAAAAAGACAGATGAGAGAGTTTGAAGGAGGATTCTTTTTCTATCTGGTACAATCTGCCAATAAGATTTCTCAAGAGTTAGAATGGAGTTTTTCTACCTACTAGGAGTTTCAGAAATTTCATATATAGAAAACAAAAATAAACCCCCCTCCATCCATTGAATCCTGATCAAGCAAGTTTTAAGGATACACATGGTAATATTATCATAATGCAAAACTCAGGCCTGCTGCAGCCAACCTAGTAATTTTTTAGCTTCCACTCTTGCCCTTCCAATCCATTATGCACACTGCCAGAGTGGTCTGCTTAAAATGTTTGGCCAGACTATGTTACCACTTCCCTGCTTACAATCCTGCAGTTACTCTCTTGACACTGGCAATTCCACCCAAACTTCTTATCAAGGCCTACAGAGCCCAGCACGGTCTGGCCCTGACTCTACTCTCTGCCCTCCCCACAGTTGTACTCTAACAGGACTGGCCCTTTCTCTGCTTCTTTCTCTGTTCCTTGACTGTATCAAGCTCAGCCTTGCCTTATTGCCCTTGTCCTATCTTGCTCTTGATCATTCTTCTTGTCATCTAGAACTCAGGCCTTGCCCAAATATTTAATCTAACCTGACTTCCCAGGCACTCTACATCACATCAACTCTTTTTTAAATCTCTATGTAACAGAGAATCACTATCTGATAGTTTTCTTGTTTACTGTTTCTCCCTACACCAGAATATGAGTTCCACAAAAGCAGAGGCTTTGTCAGTCATGCTCACAGCTATACACCAGGTTCCTAGAATCATGAACATACCAAGCACTCAATAAACATTTACTGATAGAATGAGGAAAAGAATTTTGCTTAGGAAAAAATACAGATGAAGGCAAGAATGTTAATGGAAATGGAAAGAATGGAGTAGGATCCAGAAATTTACATAGTAAGTACCCTTCCAGCAACATAAAACCTGCCAAACTCAGCCTCACCTGAGCAGCACAAATACACTGCCAACCACATCTAAGCCAAACCAAGATGGGACTTCAAAGTTTAACATTTAAGTAGGGTTAATTGAGGGCAAGAATGCGTACGGAGGGTATTCACCCAGCTCTTTACATCAAAGGCACTTTTGTGAAACTCTTTATAGTAAATCATGGCTCCTAGCCACTCTGGTCAGCTTCCTGACCCAGTGACACATCCACCTCCTCTGGTTTGTGACACCTCCATACACTCTTGTATTAAAGCCTCCCTTCCAAGGCCATCGCCAACACCTGCTGCTCCGCAGCCCTTCCTGATTATTCCCCGTCAGACGTGACTGCTCCCCCCTCGTCATTTCCATGGAAGCTTGCCTCACAGCTGTTCTCAACATTCGGCCTTGTATTAGCAGTACTTATTTCTTCCTTTTTGAAACCAAACCTCTATCCTTGCATGTCTCATTTTAGGCCCACACCATCCTAACGTGGGTTTTTTGGGGTTTTTTTTTAGTATTTGTTCAAAATTATTTTGCAACATTTTTTGAACTGAAAAAATGCTGACCTCAACATTCACAAACATCTCACTGCGTGGCAGATGATACATATGATTTTAACTTGACATTTAATAAGCCTTTAATATCTGCCAGGCATAATATCTTTACAATGCTAATGGCCAATATTTATTGGGTGTTTACTGTGCCAGACTATTCTAAAAACTCATTAAATATCTCACTTTTTCCTCACTTCGGTACTGTGTGACAGGTACTATTGTCATCTCCACTTTACAGAAGAAGAAACAGTATGGAGAGACCCGTAATTTTCCTAGGGACACACAGTTGGTAAGTGACAGAGCCACCAGTCTGACCACTCCCTTGGCGGGGATCACAACTCAGGAAAGAAAAACTTATAAAGAGATGCTTATAATCCAAGTGACAAGTGCCAGGATGTACAAAGTGCTCAGGGAACACAAATTCTGCTGAGGGGATGAGTCTCAAAAATACTCAAATGAGAAGAGATAAGGTTTAAGTTAGGCTTTAAAGGACAAAGAGCATTCCAGGTAGCCAAAGAGAAGCAAGGCATGCCCAGCTGAAGGCAGAGCGTGAGCAGGGGCCTGAGACTACCAAGCACATGGCAAGTTTTGGGACTTGTAAGTAGAAACATGACTGCAATCTAATCACTATTCCCAAGGAGTCCACAGTCGTCTTTGGCGAGGTAAGTCAGAGAATTGCCAACAAAGCAATATACCCTCATGTTTACCACTCTTCAGAAAACAGCCCATTTTCTAGGCTACCAAATCAACTTGTTACAAAGCACAAACACTCATCTTTTACGTAAGGAACAACAGTGGATAAGAACAAAATTTGAAAACCCCCAAGATCCCTGAGAATACCAGGACAGCACTCCTTCCCCACAAATGTGCTATCCTATTGCTCAGGACCTCCAACTGGGAAAAACCAAAGCAATAACTGCAAACTGCAAACCACAATAAATTCTGCCACATGCCCTCTAGCCTCTGCTCATGCAATTCCAGGCCTCTGATATTGGCCCCAAATTAAAACTACAAAGACAACTCAACCCTTGTTATATGAGAATACTTCTTTCCAAATGCAGCACAAGGGTAGAAAAAGATAAATGGAAGACCACCCGCCCGTTCTGCTCTCTGGTATTTACTAATGGCTTCTGACCGGTTGTAGACAAGCAAATAATATATTGGAATCCAGGAATGTTCAATGTTTGTGATTCATACCAGCCCCACCAGGATAAAGCTATAAGAGTCAAAATCTTAAAATAAGATAATAATAAAAACCTAAACAAAACAAACAGAAAACCCTGTACAGCAGCTACCTAATGGCTCCCCAGACTGAGGACGAACTGTTTCTTTCCAAATAAACAATAAAATCTGCAAGACCCAGCTTTTGTTGGTGGGCTTGGCAACACAGAAAACACAAAGAGCTTTTGTGTAAATTGCTGTTTCTGAGTGCGTTTTACACACAACAGCTAGGCTAGCTGTTCCTCTCTCATCTTTTCTATTCACACAGGCAAAGGATGGTAATTAAAATCAGCCCAGGGACCAGGCAGGAAGGCTCATACAGGGCCACTGTAATTAACCTCTGGAAGGTAGACTGCACAAATGACACTGTGGGGACACAGTGCAGGAGCAAGTGCCACAGCCTTTCTTCAGATGATCCTCAAAACAAAAGGACACCCCAACATCATCCTTTTCTTTCTGCACAACGGTTCAAAGGAAAAATAAAGGCCCTGAATTCTACAAAAGTGGCAGTGTGCTCCAGGAAGGAGCTTAAAAGAAAAATAGCCATAGAAATTTTCATCATACTCAGTCACAAATGGCCCTGCTGGACTCCAGCCTCACTCTCTGTAAGAAATAGTTCATATACAGTGGGTTCACAACCCCTTCGTTCACACCAAATGCCAGCAGTGAACATGGCACATGGGAAATTTCTAGTGTTGAAAACATTAAGAGAAAGGATGAGGAGGGGGTGGGCAGTGTAGCAGTGGGGTTTCAGAATCATCTGAGGCCCCAGTCCCAGCCATTCTGATTCAGTAGGTCTTAGGTAGGGCCAGAAAGCAGCCTAACAAGCAGCCCAGGTGCTTCTAATACAAGTGGCTGCAGTATTTTTGCAGTTTATCTTTGATAAACTCTGCAGCCTGGATCAAAACCAGTACTTATTAACATTCTTACCAGACAGAAAAGATAAGAGAAGACAATAAAAGGGAAAGAAAATCAACAGAGGCTTGAGGAGAGAGAGAGCTTAGCAGGTGAACAGAGCTCCACAGGCGGTATCAGGGTAAGAAGTTGGACTAGACCCACTCCTGCCACCGGCCAGCTGTGATGCCTTTTCAGCTTTGTTGCTCTCTCTGATCACCAGTGAGTGAGGGAAGCTGGTGTGGTAGGAACAGAATTGTGGTGGGAATTGGAACATGCAGGCTCTTATCTCAGCTGTCACAGGACTGGCTGAGTGACCCAGGAGAAGGCTTCACTTCTGCATCTAAGTTTCCTTACTTGTAAGGTGATTACACTAGATGGGACCGGGCCAGCAGGCTTCACCTCCTTTGGATTGGCTGCTGCCTAGAATAATAGCTGAGGGAGATTCTGAGGCCTTTACTAAGCTCCGCAAAAAGGAATGCAGAAATCAAGTGGCCCTATCTTCTACAGGTAAGGGATGTAACTCTGGCCTAGAAGTTCTCATTTTTAGCATTCTCTGATTCCTCTCTGATGGTCTATCTGCAAAATAAGTAATAATAATACCTGTCCCCACTGGCACTTGGGATTATAACCCAGAAGAGAAAACAAGCATGTGTGAAAGCTCTTTGGAAAAAGATCAGTAACAACAAAACAGACAGGCAAACGAGGAAGAGAACAAGAACATGGAGTCAGAGAGAACAAAAGTTCAAATCCCAGCTATGTCACTATGGGCAAGTTGTTTTATCTCTCTGAGCCTCAGCTTCATAGCTATAAATGGGAATAACCGTAGCAACAAGTAGACAGGAAAGAAGAAGAAAACAAGAACCATGGTGGTGGCCGGGTGCGGTGGCTCACGCCTGTAATCTAGCACTTTGTGAGGCTGAGGCAGGAGGATCACTTGAGGCCAGGAGTTTGAAACCAGCCTGGGCAATAGTGAGACCCTGTCTTTACAAAAAGTAAAAAAAAAAAAAGAAGAAAAGAAAAGAAAGAAAGAAAAACCATGGTGGTCATGCCAACGCCTTACACAAATCTGCAAAACCCCAGAAGAATGTGTACTTACCAGAGCATCGATGAGTACTTCTGCTCCCTCTTCACTCTCATGAAGGGTGTCTATATCTGTCAATTCCTGAAGCAAATCAACCACAGCTATTGACACATGTGAAAAATGTTAAGGGTATCACGTACATGCTGAAATCCTACCAACATTTTGTTAAAATCTTTGGTTCCCTTCCATTTCCTCATCATCAATTGCTTTATTGTCATTTACCTTTAAGAGACTCTGGTTTTATTAACATCTCTTCAAGAAGGTTCCACCCACAGTGAGAATTCAATAAATGTTGTTAAATGACTCACTTACTCTCTTTCCTTATGCCATCTTCCTGGCAACTTACTCCACAGGTTCACTACATTTTCACAAATTTCAAAACTTTAAATAAATCACGTGGGAGGCTGCTTTTCCAGTGAGAAATAGGCCAACACCCTCAACCTTATCTCATAATTTAAATTCTTGGAACTCAGTGCAATCTTTACTACCTTGTACAGTTCACCTTCAAAGGCAGTAATGATTTCTGAGAGGAGGTAGCTGATGTTCATCAAGGAGTCTTCAGAGATCAGGACATGACAAAATTGGTTGAAAATGTAGAGGGAAAGAGTGACATGAAAGTGGGCTAGGCCCCACCAACCTCCATTCCTTCCAATGCCACATTGCTTTGAACATAAAAGGCAGGCAAATGATAAGAATTAAACACTGAGCAAAAATAGAAGAGGGAGAAGAGGGAAAGGAGACATAAAATAATCATACACCACAGGCAACAGCCAGCATGTAACAAATGAGGAATACATACAACATGACCAGCAGATTCCTAAAAGGGAGCAATCAAATTGAACTGAGAAATTAGGAATGATTTGCTAGAAGAACAGTCAGAAAACAGGCAACTAAAAAGATGAGGACAGGTAGACTAGAAAGCAAAACCACAGGCACAAAAGCAGAAAGACTGGAATGTACAAAGACATTTGATAGGGAGAGGAAAGAGGACTGGGAGAGGGGAAGGACAGGGAGGAGAGAGAAAATTACAACTATATGGAGAAAATAACATTTTGAAAACAAAATGTTAACACTTCTCCCTCATCCAAGAAACTCCCGTATTTACTCTCTCAAAAGGTTCTTAAATATGAGATGAAAAATCCTATAATCCATTCACATGCTTATTTGATATGCATGGTAACATTTCATCTATCATCCATCCATCCATCCATCTGCTGTAGAGTCAGATGTCTATAGGACAAGGAGCTGAGTCAGGCACGCACTAAGTAGTATTAGCATTACATCTCTTGCACAGTACCATGCATGACTGAATATTTATTAACTAGTGTGTGATGATTATTAATTAAGCAACAGTCACAAAAGACAAGTGGGATATATCTGAAAGAGCAACAGATGAAGAGTCAGAGCAAGCTTGAGGACAGGGGTCATGTCATATTCATCTTTGCTTCACATCTAAAATTATCACTAGCCATGTAATCTTGTACAAGCCCCTTTATTTCCTTATGTTTAATTGCCTAATCTGTAAAATTGGGATAATAGTCTCTGCCCAGCCTATCTCACTGAGTACTTATAAGGAATAAATGAGGTCAGGTAAGGCCAAGTAAGTGAAAATAATCAGAAAACATGAAAGCACTGTAATGCAAATTCTTAGTCAAGTCTTCCCACAAAACACCCAAAGTCTTCACTATTGCCTTCATTTTTTCAAAAGCCTCTAAAATCTAAAATGTGAGCTAACAATTGCCTGGTCCTCCCTTTCTGGGTCACAGTGGGTTAGAAGATCTAATTTTATATTTCAGATATGCCACAGAGATTCAGATTGATGAAGTCCTTTTTCAGCCTGTAAGGTCTCGTGAGCCAGATATCACATTTTTCTTTGATTAGTCTTATACCATGCTATAAATGTGTCACATTAAACCTAGGAACTTTAAAAAAAAGGGAGGGGGGGAATTTTGACAATGGTGATTTTATATAGAAACAGCATAAATGTCTAACTTGTACCAAGAAAAGTTGTTTCTTTTAATGTTCCAGTAGTTATCTCCCTTGCCTACTTTCCTGCCACAGTTGAGAAGTCAGACGAGAAATCGGCAACCTACCTGGTCCGGTAAGCATCTCATCAATCCTACCACTCATTGATTTTACATAAATTCTCAACTTTCAAAATACAGCATTTCAGCAATGCAGTAATGACTCCATAATTGTAATCAACTTCTGAGTAATGTAATATGACCCAGAAGACAAAAGGTCATTTGAAGACCAGAAAGAGAAATGAGAACCAAAACCAAAGAAAGGCGAACTCTCAGTCTTCATGAGAAAATTCAGCATGGTCTGCCACCCCTCCAGCATTTCTTACAAGCAGACTCTGGGCAAGGGTGATGGGTTTTTCCACTGTAGTTACAATTTCATTTCACAAAGTAAAAGGCTCTCCTGTCCAAGTATAATAGGAAAACTGAGAGCCTGTCTCTCTGTGAATTACTAAAACACAGTTTTTGATAGCCTATTTTGTCACATCGAGCAGAAAAGCCACCCCACACACTCCCTCTGTACCTGTCCACTACTGGGGCAATAAGTTAGTGTAATAATAGGTGAAGAAGAAAAGACCAGCTGGGCACAAAATGGTCCATAACACAATGGCTCTTGGAAAAAGAATGGTGTTTACCTCTATTTTTTGGCTCTAGATATTTGTTTTTTTGGTCTGATCCCACTTAGAGTCTTGTGTAAAGATTCTGAGTCTTGGTAAAGAAACTGAGCATTAATCTAATTAATCTCCAATGAGATGTGTCCACAAGGAACAAAGTTATTAAAGAAAAAAAAACCCAACAGAGAAAGAATAAGATGCATTAAGCAGATGGCTTTTTAAAAAAGTCATTTCAAAAAGATTTTCCTAAGACAAATGAACCAGTATAGATTCAGAGGAATTAACTGATTTAATGCAACAAATGTGGGCCTTTAAAAAAAACTCTTCCTTAATTCCTAGACTAGGACAATGATTAGACATAGCTCAGTTAATGCAGATGAATTTCAAAACACAGAAAAAACGGCCTTTTTCTCCTTTTAAAATAGCTGACATAAAGCTACCTAGAACGAACCTGGACACTTAATTTTATACCAATCCTAGATAAAACTAATATTAAGGAGAAAATGCACTCAATTCAACATTTATTAAGTACTTACTAAATGCCTGTGGGAATTATTATGCCATAGGGGAAATGTCTGAAGCAGGCTACAACCACCCTGACCTTTCAAGGACATGAACTTCATCTAAAATCCATAAACAAGATCAAAAGTTACATTAAGAGGTCCTTCTGTTACACTGCCATTTTGGCACTTTTTACCTAATTTGCCTTTCTCCAGAGAATATTTAACTGGCTCAAAAAAATGGGTGCCTCATCACTACATACATATTATCAAGGAACTCAGACGACAGAAGAGAAAGGGAATAAATTCTTTTAAATGTAATTTTGATTCTGGAAGTATAAAGACAAGAATAGCCCCTAGCAAAACAACAGCTCAAGATACGTAAGTCTTGTTAGACAGTGCTTGCAGAGAAGCAATGGAGCAATAACCAACTCCCTCCCAGTCCAATTAGAAGAAAGCCCCTTAGGAGGCCCAAACCCTCCCCAGCTCTATTCTTGCTCATTAACACTGGGTCTGTAACACAAGGCACCCTTTACTATTGTACACACCCTCTGGGATAATATGGTATTTCTCAGTCAGTTTGTTCCACTTTAGCATTCTCAGACCCAAACTGCTCAAGTTTAATTGATCTCTGTTGGTCTAAAAAAAACTGCTCATTATTTTCCAAATTCCCACAGTAATTCTTGACAAAAACCAAATGGATAACTCTGCAAGTCCTCCTGACTTTCTAGAGTCTGAAGAAAACTAAACAGTAAGATAAAAGCACTAGTGACCACTCCCTAAAATTATTCCACACATATACACACACACACACACAGCTCTCCCATCAGCACCAATGATCTACTCTGTAACTGATAAATTTTTCCTTTCTTGCATATTAGTATGCAACCCACTGTACCGATGCTTTAAGTTAACATTACCATGAGACCTTATTTTTCTAACTCACAAAGTGGTGAAGAGAAAGCAGATTTTGAATAAACAAGGTTTAGATTACTTGATAATTTTTTATTAAAGAATAGTGCACTTAGTCATGATTTTTTTATAAAAATAAAGCCATGGACCTGATATCCTGGTAAGTTTGTAGTGACTACTTGAGCAGCCAGCAAGACCATGTCGGCTTCCATTCAGCATCCGAGGGAATGGCAATTTCCATTGCAAAGAGAGAGAACATGAAAATAAACCTGCAATGGCCATCTAATCTCTACATCTATCAAAAGCTTACCCACCTCCAATCCACAATTCCCTGACCATCCCCAAGCCAGAGATGACCTACAACTCCTCAGAGCTCCAGGGGCATCTCCCGAGCATGACATTCCACACACACCATGGGGGTAGTAATTTGAGTGTTTCTGCTCTTAGCTGGAGTTATCATTTCTTGCTTCCCTAATAGCATCCAACACGTTCATCATACAAAGGAAGAACCCAGTAAATAACCGTGATTCACCAAAAATACTTTAGAAAGGGCTCCGATGACTTGCCACTCAAATTGAAAACATGAGAATGACATACAAAACAGGGTAATTATGAATCTGGTGCCATGGTGATTTCTTTTTCCTCTTAGCAGAAGGGGTGATCAGCCACTATCTGAGGTTTTATCTTCCTCTTGTTTTATTCCTCCTTGTTTCTTTAGGCAGACGGAATAAATGTGGCTTAAACCAGGACACAAAAACTGGTTTTTTTTTAAAGCAGTATCTTAAGAAAAATACCTTTAAATGTACCTGTGGTCTTATTTTTCCGTAGAAACACTCCAAAAGGTTCACATAAAGGAGCTCTAAACACGTTTAAGTGATTTACTTTAAACGAAAAATTGTTTTAAAAAGCATTATTTTGAAAAGGCAGCAGCTGCTGGATCCCACCTTCTGCTCCCTCCCAACGCATTTAGAGTATCCCTTCCACGCTGCAGGAGGTGTGTGCCCCTGCTCTCTCCTCCCCCCACCGCCCAGAGGTGCTCTTCACAGACCAGAACTCCGGGCTGGGCTCCAGCTCTCAGGGGGCAGAGGAGGCGCAGAAGCGCTGACAAGCCCTCACCAGCGGCAGCGATGCAGAGCGCCAGAATACACTGGGAAGCCGCTTCTCACGCTTGAAAGGACGAGGCACAAGCTGTTTTCTCACATCCTTTGCCTCTTAAGGTTACAACAAACCAGCCTCTGCTCCAATTAAAATCCCTATAGTTTATGTTTTCTCAGAGAAGGACAAAGCAAAGATGACCTGTGCTTGCTGGGAACATAACCAGCCATGTATGGTCTTGGTTGATAAATGAAGAGTTAAAAAAGATTAAAAATTTAAGTCATGACTGCCATGAAATTGTTTATTCATGGTAAGGTGTTTTGGGCAGTTACAGCTGTACAACAGTAAATTGTTAACAACCGTTTCCTGAAGAAAAATTTCCATTATAGATCACAGATAAGACAAGCAGCAGAGTGCAACATTGCAGGGAGATCAACGTTCCGACCGATGGAGGATATGTCAGATGCAAGTCAAGAGGGCCTGCCCTTTCCCGAAATCACTTTCAAGAAAAATTGTACTTTGAGGAAGATGACATTTACCCTAATTGCTTCATCTAATTAAAATTAAGGTAATTAAAAAGAATTTCAAATGCACTCTAAATTTGATGTAGGGTATAATTAAAAATCAGATTTTAAAAAATATCATTAGGGCAGTTGGGTGAAAGTTGGCAGACAAGCGGGGGGAAAAACAGTTTAGCTCTCAGAAAACAGGAGGGAAATGGCAGTCTGTCAAAGTTATTATAGGGTGACGTGTTTCTTTCCTTTTTAAAGACCAGAACTTAACAACTTGGAACATCTGTGCCCTTGCCTTTCCCAAGTATGCTGATGTCGAACAGCACTTCTTGTGTCAGTCTTCTCCCCAGCAGGAACCAGGCTGGTGAATCAGCAAAACGTCAGTATCTTTGGAAAGCCGCTACTATTATTTTGAGCTAGCAGGCATAGGAAAAAGAATGAGAGTGGTATTTACAGAAACAAAACAGGCAACTTCTGTATTAATATACAGGGTAACCGGTGACTACGAAACTGTCAGCGGTGTAGCAAATCCCATAGGGAAGACTCAAGGTGCACTAAAATGAACATTGGACAGAAAATCGGGACCTGAAGTGTCAGCCTCAACCTCAACAGCTCAGTATCCGAACCTCAGACTTATTAAATCAATAAACAAATAAGGTACTGGGTTACATCATCTCTAAGGTTTGATCAGATTCTGCAATCTCCCATTCTGTAGGTGGACTAAAATGTGAAGTCACAACTAGAACTTAGTCACTAAATCTGCAGAGACCAGTTAGTGCCTTGAACAGGGCTAGTCATATGACAGATACCTGCTAAAGACTGAATGTTCATAATACTCCCCAAATTCATATGTTGAAACCTAATCCCTAGTGTGATGGTACTTGGAGGTGGGCCTTTGGGAGGCAGAGCCCTCATGAATGGATTAGTGCCCTTATAAAAGAAACCCAGCGAGCTCCCTCACTCCTTCTGCCATGTGAGGACACAGTGAGCAAATGGCTGTCTATGAACCAGGAAGCAGGGCCTCACAAGACACTGAAACTGCTGGCACCTGCTGGAGATTTTCCAGCCTCCAGAACTGTGAGAAATAAATTTCTGTTGTTTATCAGCCACCCAGTTTATGGTATTTTGTTACAGCATCCCAAGCAAACTAAGGCAATACCCAATATACGCTTACTGACTGATGCTTAAGCCTCCAGTACAGCTTATGGTTCCTCAGGGCCTAGCACAATGCCTGGTACAGAACAAGCACTAAAGTACGTCTACGGAATGAATTCATGAGACCATATACTGAGCTCACCCAGAAACAAACTAACTGTACAACCCAGAACCCCACAGTGAGCCCTGGCTAACACAGTCATCAATCTGCGGACTGGCAGATCGATTCTTAATACTGTCTAACATTACATGAAGCATCAGAAATGTCTTAAGATTGCCGTTCAAGAAGCCTGCATTGAAATTATTCACTGATTTATTTCTATGAGAATTATCAGGTAGGAAAGAACCTAGTCAGACATGCTCTCAGGAGGGAGATTACCAGCAAAATGAAAATAACATGAAGTAGCAGCAGATTCCCCATGAATATCACTCAAGCAGACTAACTACATTTGTCTCTTACCTTTGGAAATCTGGATTCAAACAGAACAACTAGTGGAAGCGAATTTGGTTTAATGAACATAATACTGTCCACAGGCACATCAAAAACCTTTTGCAATAAAGCTATTGTACATCTGATAGCAAAGACAAAGTATAAAACGGTTTTTTGGAAGTCAAGATTCAGATTCAGTTACAAGTAACATTTACTAAGTGCCTACTATATATCAGAGACTGTGCTTAGCACTTACATGACACATTTGATCCTCTCAGTAACACTGAAAGGCAAAAGTTATTAACTCTACTCTTGCAGATAAGAATACTAAGCCACGGAGGGGCACCACATTTCACATAAGAAACGAAGCTGAGAGTCAAACCTAGATTGTCTGTTTAGGTCTAATGTTCATTCAACAAATATTAAATGCTATGTATTATGCATCCAGCCTTTTTTAGGAATTGAGAATATAGCAATAGACAAAACAGATAGACTCCCTTGTCCTCCTGGACATCCCGATGTGCTTTCTACCACGGTTCACTGCCTCCTCTAGTCTCACTCCACTGGGCCATCTGTTAACAGAAAGATGTCTGGATCAAGAGATTCAAAATTGTCTGGCCCTGCCCCTAATAAAGGGCCTCCAAATCGAAATCCTGAAAATTAATTCTATTGGTGTATGAACAGATACATCACAATGAATTCTAGTACTAACAAGAATTAGGACAACTAAGGATTGTCCAAATAGGACAATTAAGGATTGCTCAAGATTGTTAACACATAAAAACCAGATTTTCGAATGAATAAAGAGCACCTTGTGTTTCAAGATGGAAGATAATTAGAATGGAAATAGAACACCAGACGTGACAGCACGCATCAACAGAGACAGACAGGAGAGAGAGTAAACAGCATTTCTCCACCATGTCAGCCTTCCTACTGAGGACAGATCTGAAAGGATATCTGTATTATCATGCCCAAGCAACCCGAGAAGCGACTGCACAGCATTCAGCTCCACCAGAAGGTGGTACAGGTCTGGCATGGTGGCCACCACGTGCATCTCCTGAATGATGTCATTTAGGTCCAGCTCGGATTCCATGAACCTAGAAGGGGAAAATAAGATAGCATCATTGAAAGGAAAGGGGCATTATCTGCACTAAGAAGCAAACAGCAACACAATCCAGACAAAGAGACAATCTGT
Source organism: Lepilemur ruficaudatus (assembly GCA_963574885.1). Taxonomy (NCBI): domain Eukaryota; kingdom Metazoa; phylum Chordata; class Mammalia; order Primates; family Lepilemuridae; genus Lepilemur; species Lepilemur ruficaudatus. The sequence goes on from CAUYRT010103681.1 coordinate 37,100, forward strand.
CAAAATGTCGACAACAGACCAACCAAGAAGTACACTCATCCAAACATCATACTGTCACACAATTTCCTTGGGAAATCGATTTCCTCATTACAAAAATCAATCTTGGATTCAGATCTCATTACAGGGTTCCCCTTACTCTTGCAGTCACAAGCTGCCTTTTAGAGGCTCCCAAAGCATTTTGCAGCATTAAATGATCTGCTCACCAGTCCTATGGATTAGCTACCATTACCCCTTGGTGTGGCAGTTCACTCTGTTGTCCTCAACATAGTTATGCCAGTAATCCAAAAAGGGTTTCTCTTACTTCCCACTTCAGATCAACAGCCAGTTTTTCCCTTAACCCAAAGGAAGATAGTAAGATTCTGCTGCTATCCAAAATTATCCTCCTCATTCCTATAATCTCCTCCAGTGAGCTGATTAAGAGGCAGGTCCGAAAGTAAAGCAGACCTAGTCTCTAGCACCCCATAATCACCACATAGCATGATACTTCATCCACACTTACACATCTGAACCTTCTGACAAACCTATGCCCAGGCACTAAGGACAGAACCACTTTGCATTCACTCTGCATGCCCTCCCCCAGTGTTTGACATATATGAAATGCTCATTAAGCCCTGAATGAACAAGACAGGAAGGTTTGTTCTGAGAAGGAAATGAGCTAATCCATGTAAAGCAATTGAACAATATCAATACCTAACTGAGAGTATTTGAGAGGAAGCAGTGGTTAAACAGACTCTGGAGCCAGACTACCTGGGTTTGAACCTGACTTAGCCACCTACTTAGCCTATCTATGCCTTAGTTTCTTCATCCATAAATGGGGACAACTATGTTACCTGTCTCATAGGGCTACTGTAAAGAGTAAATGAATAAAAACATACAAAGCACTTAGAAAAATGTCTAGCATATAAAAAGCACTATACAAGTACTTGTTACTACTACCACTACTGCTATAGTTACTACTGTATCTATCTTCTCCTCTAGAATGTAAGCTTCTTTTTTTTTTTTTTTTTTTTTTTTGAGATAGAGTCTTACTTTGTTGCCTGGGCTAGAGTGCCATGGTGTCAGCCTAGCTCACAGCAACCTCAAACTCCTTGTCTCGAGCAATCCTTCTGCCTCAGCCTCCCAAGTAGCTGGGACTATGGGCATGTGCCACCATGCCCAGCTAATTTTTTTCTATATATTTTTAGTTGGCCAATTAATTTCTTTCTATTTTTAGTAGAGACAAGGTCTCGCTCTTGCTCAGGCTGGTTTCAAACTCCTGACCTTGAGCGATCACCTGCCTCGGCCTCCCAGAGTCCTAGGATTACAGGTGTGAGCCACCGCACCCAGCCTAGAATGTAAGCTTCTTAAAGGCAGAAACTATAGCTTTGTCTCTTACATCCTCATATGTCTACTTAGTTGAATTGAGGGCACCAAGAAAATGAGCATAAGCAGGGCCTCTTGGAGTCATATAGGACTCATCAACTTCCAGATGCTGAAATGCTGGGCAAACACCACCTCTGCAGAAAACTGGATTCTGTAAGAAACAAAATCTAGAGACTATAATTCTTTAAAACATGCCCACATCTTAGACAACATCGCTTACTATTGTTTTTCCTCATACCGTTTTTTTTTTCTTCCTAAAATTTTATTGGGGGAAAACTACAAAACATTTACAGTACAATGTTTACAGTCACAATTTGTAGTGAGCTGATTTCCCAAAATATATTACCACTCAAGTTGACTTATCTTGTTACATTCAAA
>CAUYRT010103684.1:0-22564 GCA_963574885.1 Lepilemur ruficaudatus
ATACATATATAGAAAAAATTAGCCAGGCATGGTGGCACATGCCTATAGTCCCAACTGCTTGGGAGGCTAAGGCAGAAGGATTGCTTGAGCCCAGGAGTTTGAGGTTGCTGTGAGCTAGGCTGATGCCATGGCACTCACTCTAGCCCGGGCAACAGAGTGAGACTCTGTCTCAAAAAAAAAAAAAAAAAAGATTTTTTTTGTTTTTCTGAATTCAAATTTAATAGAGCATACTGTAAACACTAAATCTGACAACCCTCATCCAGAACCCGCACGTTTAACCACTGCACTGCACTGTCTTCAAGATGCTCAGACAGCAGCCAGGAAGAATGACCCCATTGTCATCTTAGTTTGTATATTTATGTAGTTTATACAACCAATCCCCATAACCAATGGGCAGGGTCAATGTTATTATCTCCTTTTACAAATGAAGAAGCCGAGACCCACATAGCTAACGTGTCTTGCCCAAGGTGACACAGAAATAATTATCATTTCTAACCCCTACATGGCCCTTGTCCAGTGTCAGGTGCTATTCCGAAGCCTCTATACCTGTTATTTCAGTTAGTTCTCACAAACTCTGTGAGGCGGGCCCAATCATTATCCCCATTTTACAGATGAATCAACAGAGGCACAGAGAGGTTAAGGGACTTGTCTGGAGTCACACAGCCAACAGGTAGAGAGCTCAGATTTGAACCCAAGAAACTCTGGCACCAGAGGGTGTACTTTTACCCACTGTACTATGCTCCCTTTTCAATCCTTAAATGCACAAAAAGCCACAGCTTCGTAGGTGCCAAGTGCTGATCCTGATGTATTAGACTCCAAAGTCCATGCATTTTCTGTAATCCCATTCCAAAGAAAGAATGTGCATAGGGCAGTGGGGGGGAGGGGCTCTGTTTTGCCGCATGGGTGCTATGAGAAGCTGGACAGGTAGTCCTTGGCCAATGACTCCCTGAGGCTGCCTTTTCTGCTGATCACCCACTTACCCGCCTGATGTGGGCCCCTCTCCTGTGCCACCAGCCAGCTACTCTCTCTGGTGTCCAGGACATGGGGAACCAGGGCTGAGTCTGGAATAATGGCTCGCGAGGGCCTGAAATCCTTTGGAGCCTTTCTTCCAACACTCCTGTATGCCAGATAGGAAGCAGAGGTCCGGAAGTGACATATCTTGCCTAAGAGTGGTGACCCAGCAATTTCCTGCTTGTGCTTTGCCTTTCCAGTGGAAGGTGATGAACACGCAGCCACCTTGGAATTGCAGCTTTAACCATCTCAGTTCCAAGCGATCAAGATTGCGAAAGCCCACGACCTTGTGATTTACGGACTCACAGCTAGGGCACCTGTGAGGCTGTGGCCTGGGTGGGGCTGGGCCAGCCTGTGCCAACGCCTCTGTCTCGACCTGGCGCTCTTGTTCTCCACTTGGTAGGAACTGTGCGCACCTTTATGCAGGTAACACAAAGGTTTAGTTTATGGCAGACTCTGTGTTAACTGCCGTACGTGTACTTTCTTGCGTTTTTGCGTTTTATTGGAGAAATTCCCTTCCTCCCTCCCTTCCTTCCTTCCCCAAATATTTGTTAAGGGCCTGCTATGAGTTGCACACTGTGCCAAGCACTGGATATTCGGTGTCTAACAAAAGAGACACAAGTTCCTGCTCATGTGGAGCTATTTATTGTGAAACTCAGAAATTACGTGGTTCCCAGAAGCCTTTGGTCATATCTCAAAGGTGACTGGGCTACACAGTGACTCATACTTTTTTGGGGAATCAATTTTGATAAGCTGAACCTTCTCAGCAGAAAAAAGTAAAATAAAAGCCCATTTGCATTTCAAAATATGTACAAAATCTGACCATGTCCACCCTCATGGAAGTCACTGTGTTCTCTTGCCTTGATTACTGCAGTGGCCGCCTCACTGGGCCCCTGCTGCCTCCCTGCCTCCCTTCGCCCCCGTCTGTTCTGCACTTGGTGGGTACAGGGATTTTGTTAGACTGTAAGTCAGAGCAGGTGGCTGGGGAGGAAGTCATGGCTTCCCATCAGTCGCAGAGTAAAAGCCAAATTTCTATAACGGCCTATAAGAACCTAAACTACTCTCTCTGTCTTTGTCTCTTTCTGTTTCTCTGACACACACACACACACACACACGCCCTCTCGAACCTCATCTCCTGACTCAAACCTGTTCTCACTGTTCCGTGGATGCTCCCTCGGCATGGAAGAGCAAAAGAGAGAAAGAACCTGGGTCCTGAGTGACACGTGCAGCAGACCTGCCCTAGCAGCCTGGACCACTCACTTCTAGACTGTGAACAGGGACAGAAATAAACTCCTGTCTTATTTAAGCACTATATTTTGGGCTGTCTTTGTCACTGTGTAGCCTGTACTCAACCCAGGGGTCAGCATACTACGGCTCTTGGGCCTAGTCTGGCTCTCTGTTGCTTTGTAAATAAAGTGTAACTGGAACTCGGTCACACTCATCCTTTTATGCGTTGTGCCTGCTTTTGTACTTGAACAGCAGTGCTGAGCAGATGCAACCGAGATCCCATGACCTTCAAAGCCTAAAATGTTTACTCTCTAGCCTTTCATAGGAAATGTTTGCTGCCTCTGCTCTAAGTAATATACACCCATTATTATCATTTTCCACACAAAGAAAATAGAAGCCCTCAAGGGTTAACTAAATTGTTCAGAGTCAAACAGCAGGTGAGTAGCTCAGCTGGATTCAAACCCAGAGCTGACTCTCTGGTGCAGACCGCAGAGCGCCTCGGATAGGTCAAGCTACAAAATGAAGTCAAGTCACACATTTACTCACGCTCTGATAGAACATGCAAAAATCCTCACCTTTTCATAGTTCCACACTCTTTAGCTTCTCCTTCAGGAGAACTTTCCAGGGTCCTTGTGGTAGTGGGAGTGGGAAAGGGAAGGGTCCTCACACACATATAGAATCTTCTGGATGTGCCTTGTCTTCTGCTCTGCCCTAGCTTGGTCTCTGACCTTGGGACCACTGAGCCTGGTTGATTCTTGCTCAGTTTCATCATCTGAAAAATGGGGATCATGATAATACCTACCCCACCAAACCAGTTCAAAGATTAAATATGAGCTAATAAATGGAAAGCACGTGGAAAAGCCTCACCTTTAGTAAGTGAGCAATACCTGTCGATATGTTATTCTCGGCCAGGATCCATCACTGGATCTTGGCCATTTGCCTCAGTCTTGGGATGTTACCTGCAGTGGCCTCTTTGTCCCCTGGCGAGCCACTGTGCCAGTCATTTCAGCATCTCCAGGTCTCCTCACCAGGTGCGTAAGCAACGTCCCTTATGTCCAGAAGTGCTATGTCTGCCGTACTTGTTGCCCCCACATTGTGCCATGTTGACAGAGGCCACTTGGTGGCTTCTAGACATCTGGAACTTCTGCTGGGGACTCATGGGGAAGCAAGTCCCTGACTCTGCAGAGTTCTTGGTCCTTCCCTGGACATTTGGATTGAGAACCTCAGCGGGTCCCTCTCTGCTTCTCCTATCTGTCTCCTCTTCCTCCCACAGTCTCCTGGCCTAGAAGGAATATTCTTGCCATTTCCTCTGCATACCCCTGGCTTCTTTCCCCTCTGTCTTGTGGTAAAACTCTATGATCTAATCAGCCAGGCTCTCACGTAGTCATGAAGCTAAAGGAGTTTAGAAAATCCTTGTCTGTTGACAGTGCCTGGCATTGTCTTGCTAAAGAGGTCAAGGAAGGCAGCTAGAGACTCCAGCTGACTAATAGCCTCTTTCTTCTGGATGAAACCTACCCTTTCCTTCCCTGGGGCAACTGGAAATTATGACGATGCCCACTGGAGAAGCACTCTGGCAGATCCACTAGGTGGGGATGTTGTAGAAGGGAACTGAGCCCCAGATGTCTGGTTGGCCCAAATGTCCTCCAAGGCCCTTCTTAGCTGGGGGAATACGAGAGTGTCATGGCTATTGGAGCACCAAGGGCGCTTCGGCCTTTCCAGCCTGGCCAGGGCTCTAGACTCTGCATTTCCTGTTGGGCTCCCAGGAATAGTGCATGTCCAGACTGGGGCTTCTAAGAGCAGGGACACCCCTGAGAACTGGCTGAATGCACCTGTTTCAGGGGCCGCTTTGCAAGGTGCTGAGATACACACTTACAGTTGGCCGATCACCCTCGTGCTTTCGCAGGCTTGACCAGTGGAACCAGCCACCAGGAGCAAAGGTGTGATGAAAGAAAATCTACATGAACAAATAAACGTTTCTATTTATTAAAGCATCATGTGGAAATGCTTTAATGAACAGTCATCACATGTGGAGGGCATGTTTGGAAAAGCCTGCTTTATAAATTGTGCTGGTATTGGTACTTTGGGGGCTCCTCAAAGGGACAGGGAGACATCCCTCAGAGGGACCCACATAAGCCTCCCAAGAAGCCCATGCGAAGACCAATAGGAGGAAACATGTGGTGTAAATTAAGATGATGTAGACGCAGAAAGCCAGCTGCAGTTTCAAATATGAGCCACAAATTAAAATTCAATTATGCAGGTGTCACAGGCTGTATTTTCCAAATTTGGCCATAGCAACATCTCCCATCCTAGTGCTAGAATTTGAGTGGCCTGTGACTCACTTGTAACCAATAAAATGTGGCAGAAGTGGTGTTGTGACTTCCAAAGCTGGATCCTTACAAATGTATTAAGTTACTATGTGGCATGACGAATGACCACAGCGCTTAGTATCTTACTCTTTCTGTCAGACTTTCTGACTTTTGGTCAGAAGTACAGGCACAGCTTAGCTCTTCGCTGCTCAGGATCTCCCAAGAACGGAATCAAGGTGCTGGCTGGACTGTGTTCTTATCTGAAGGCTCAGCTAGGGAAGAATCCATTTCACGCTCTCTCAGGCTTTTGGCAGAATCCATTTTCTCCAGACCGCAGAATTCACGGCAGCTGACGTCTTCAAGGCAAGACTAGGGCTGCCATAACAAAATAGCGCAGACTGGGTGGCTTAAACAACAGGACATTTATTTTCTCCCAGTTCTGGACGCTGGAAATCTGCGATCTAGGCGTTGGCAGGTTTGGTTTTCTCGGAGGCCTTTCTCCTGGGTTTGCAGACGGCTGTCTGCTCACTGTGTCCTCACACGGTCTTTCCCTTCCCTGGTGAGCACCTTTCTTTGGTGTCTGTCCCTCCTCTTCTTAGAAGGACACCCCTGGGCCTGGATTAGGGCCCACCCTCACAGTCTCCTTTTGACATAGTCCCCGCTTTAAAAGTCCTGTCTCCCAACACGGTCCCATTCTGAGGTATTGGGGGTTAGGGCTTTAGCATAGGAATGGGGTGGGGTGCTACCTAGCCCATTAGCAGCAAGCAGTGGAGAGACAGAGAGAGACAGAGAGGCAGAGACAGAGAGAGAGACAGAGACTCGCTGCTGTCTGGACTCTCTGACTTCAGGGAAGACCCAGGCTGCCTTCCTGAGGGTCATACGATTAGGTCCGGCCCACTCAGAGTTAACCGATGAGGGACCTTAATCACATCTGAGACCCCCTTACACCGTCGCCGCCTCACAGAACATACTCACGAGAGTGGCATCCCCCGCCCTCGGCCAGTTCGATGGGTTAAGCCCGAGTCACAGTTCTCGCTGACCTGGAGGGGAGGCGATTACACAGACTGCGGCCACCAGGCGGCAGGGGTCGCAGGCCCTGCTCGGGGGCCCTCAGCTTCCGCCCGCCTCGCTGGGACTCTCGCCTGGGCTTTTTTCCGCACGTGAGCGGTCAGCCCGTCCGAGGCCCCCTGCCTTGAGCAGGCCCGGGCCAGCCCCTGTGGAGAGGCCCAGAGGTTACCGGAGGGGGCGGAGGGGGCGATGCGGGAGCCCCTGCCGCTCGGCCGCTCTGACCACCTTGTCGGGGAGACCCCGAGCTCTTCCCGAATTCCTGGCCAACAGAAACAGTGAGAGCTAATGAAATAAGGGTTGTTTTAAGCTCCTGCTTTTCCGGCTCATTCACGATGCCGCGATGGTCACTGGAACCGCGGGCGTTCCAAAGGTCACTGCGCATCACAGGGAGTGTGCTTACCTGGCGGGCCCCAGCCTCTACCCCCGCGTCCCCAACCCCTCACCTGCTGCATTTGCTCCCTTGCGCTCGCCACTCTCTGGCACACACTATATACTCAGCTGTTTGTTTGCCGATTGTCTGTTCCCATCGCCACCTCCCAGAGGTACACTCCGTTGTCGCAGGGACTCTGCCAGTGCCCGCAGCTATGCCTGCCACACCCCCAACAAGACCTTTGCTACTCCAGCTGTGGATGGCCGACCTGGCAGCTGGAGGGAGGCCAGAGCAAGAAAACAAGTGTCCAGAAGAGGTCAGAAGATCTGAAAACCACAGAAAAATTAATCTGGAACGGTCCTTCGAGAGCAGACAGTTCAATGCCAGGCTTTGTCCTTGAGGAAGCAGATGCCAGAGAGAAAGACCGGGATGACACAGGAGCTTAGTGGCAGAGCTAGTGACTCCAACCAGAGCCCCCGACCCTCCTTCCAGGATTCTGACCACGCGGTCACACTCACCGGGATTCCATCCAGAGGGGCCGGTGTCTTGACTGAGCTCTTGGTTTTCCAGTGGAGTTTTGCCAAAGCATGTACAGATTGAAAGATATTTTATTTTATATTTTTATAGAATACTTCCCTTTTATTTTGCTATTAAAATACAGTTAGAGCATTATATTGATTTTTTAAAAAAAAATATGTGGCGGCAGATTACATTATGAAATGAATTTTATTTCAGGAAAGTCCAAGGGGTTGTCTTAGCCTGGGCTCCCTAGACGCAGGGCCTTAGCCGAGGCTCCACGGCAAAGGGTCTAGTCTCGGTGGTGGGCTCCACGGGAGCTGGAGGGAGGAATGGGGGAGAACATGTTGGCCGGTGCCAGGGGGCTGCTGCTCGACCCTCCAGAACCAAATGGCCAAATGCAAAGCAGAGGGGGTGAAAAGGGGAGCGTTTATCCACCGACTTTCATCCCTCGTTGGCCCAGGGTGGCCTCACAGGAGTTTACTACCCCCAGCTTCTGGGTTGGGTAGGTTCTTGGGGTGCCTCGTATGATTCAGGATTTTTTTTTAATTTCAAAATATTAAGGGGGTACAGATGTTTTTGATACATGGTTTGAGTCAGGGCTATAAATGTGCCCATCACCCAAGTAGTGTTCACTGTACCCGTTAGGTGGGCTTTTGCCTTTCTCCTCATCCCCTCTCCCCCCAGCTTGATTTCCAATGGCTTTTGCTTCCCTCTGTGTACTTGTGTGCCCATCGGTGAGCTCCAATTTAATGGAGAGCACATGTGGTGTTTGTTTTTCTGTTCTTGAGCTACTTCACTTAAGATAATGGTCTCCAGTTCTTTCCAAATTGCTGCAAAAGGCATTAATTCATCCTTTTTTATGGCTGAGTAGTACTCCATGGTTTAAATATACCACATTTTGTTAATTCACTCATGAATTGATGGACACTTGGGGTGATTCCACATCTTTGCAATTGTGAATTGTGCTGCAATAAACATCTGAGTGCAGGTGTCTTTTTGATAAAATGACTTCTTTTCCTTTGGGTAGATACCCAGTAGTGGGATTGCTGGATCGAATGGTAGGTCTATTTTTAGTTCTTTGAAGCATCTCCATGCTGTTTTCCATAGAGGTTGTACTAATTTGCTGTCCTACCAACAGTGTATAAGTGTTCCTTTCTCTCTGCATCTGTGCCAACATCTATTGTTTTAGGACTTTTTAATAAAAGCCATTCTAACAGGAGTAAGGTAATATCTCAGGATTTATGTTCACATAAGGCAGGACAGAGGTGCATGGTGGATCCCAGATGATGCATCCGGTTGTACCTGCACAAATGCTGGTTGAAGTCTCCCTGAAACTGGAATAAAAGGGGAGCCAGAGGATTTTAAGGGGTATTCAGGAGAGTCTGCCTGATCCCCTCACCTCCCAGTGTAGACAGGTGTCCGTGTTTCAGAAGAGGGAGGCAGCTGGGAGCTTCTGCTATGAGCCTGTGGCTAATCACATGGCCTGGATTTCTCATCTTTGAGTCCTCTAGGAAATTCCATCTGCAGTGTCAAAGTCACAGGGGAAGTTCAAGTGCCTTTATATTTTGAAAGAACTGAAACAAAATCTCACCTCTGAGAATTCTTGGTTGCTTAAGGTTTCCCAGTGTCTCAGTGCTGCTGTAGATGTCAAATTTGTCCCCACATGGGCCCTGAGGATACAGACACCAGTAAGAGGGTGGAAACGTAGCCTGCCAGGGAAGATCCTGGGAGAAAATTTACCTGCGTTGACATGTAGCAGTTATTTACTGAGAACATACTCTTTCTAGGCACTTGGCTAAGCACATAAGGGATGTTTTCACATTTAACTCTCACTGCAGATATTTGAGGTAAATAGTATTTCCGTTTTACAGAGGAGTGGGACTGGCTACACAACATATGGGGCCGAGTACAAAATGGAAATGCAGGACCCCTTCTTCAAAAATTAAGAATTTCAAGATGGCAACAGCAAAGCATGCAACTAAGTAGGGCGCTTTCCAAGCTGAGGAAACCCTGTGTCGCTGCCCAGTTTTCATATTTTTGAAACCAGCCCTGTAGAGGAAGAAATCAAAGCTCAGAAACGTTAAGTGACTTGCCTAAGATCACACAGCAGGTGAGTATTGATGCCATGATTTGAATCCAGGTTGTCTAACTCTACATAAGCTTTTTTTGACTTAAGATGAGCTGGAAAGTAAACTTCACCTAAAGGCAGAAGACTGAAATTAGAGCAACTCCTCACTTGCTGTGTTTCCCTACCCAGGTTTGGTCTCTGCCTTAGTTTCCCCATCAGCAACTCCCACTCAAAAAGTGATTGTCAGTACACTGTGTGTGCCCAGAACTGCGATGGCCTCTGGAGGTAGAGGTAGGCAGAGATAATTGAGTTGTCTTGCAATTTGCCTTATGGCACAGAGGTCTAACGTAAGGAAGTGCCTGATCTCAGACTGGTGTTTCCTACGGAGGAGTTAAGGGCTCATTTGTCTTTTCCTGGGGAATTGGATTGTAATAAGAGGCTACTGAGAAGCAGGACCTTAACTAAGTCCCAGCTGCGTCCATCAGGGCTCTAGGTTGTAGGCAACTGACACTGACTCTAGCTGGCTAAGCAGAAAAGGAGTTTATTAAAAGGCTGTTGGGGCTAAACAGGTAGATCCTCCTTTTCCAGTTTCTCTGAATCAAAAGTCTCCCTAAAAACACTTTGATTGGCAGAGCCTCCTGCAGTGAGAGGCTTGACCATTTGCAGTTTCTGAGTTCTGCCCAGCTCTTAATGTCAGGATTTCCTCAAACATAGCAAGGATGCTGAAATGCTTGAGACAGACTGAAACTGCAAAAATACCTACCGCATTGACTCCAAAATGAAATGATGATCAGTTAGGCTCACGATCAACTCATGTAACAGAAACCCAACTGCAGTGGCCCGACCAAAAGAAGGGTTTATTCTGCTCACATAACAAAGAGTCCCAGGTGGGCAGTGCTGGGCTGCGGAAGCCACTCAAGGAGCTAATCTCCTCCTTCCTTTCAACATTCTTATACCGTGACTGTCAACCTCATGGTTCCAAAGAGGCTGCGTTACCCCTAGCCATTATGTCTGCATTCCAGGCAGGAAAAGGGGGGAAGAGCAAAGGGCAAAGGCACATGTCAGCCAAGTCCTCTTTTTGTCATGTTAACAATAGCTTTTCCAGATGTCCCATCCAGTTGACTTCCTTTTTGCTAGGTTACATGGGACTCTAAGGAGAAGAGTATTTTAAACATAAGGCCATCCCAAACGCAGTCAGGATTTTGTTAGTATGGAAGAAACAGAATGTGAATATGACCTGGGCTTGCCTAGCAGTGTTCACCACCAAAGCTCTGACAACTCTGCGGCTCTAAAACCCTCCCAACCCCGGCGGTTCATACCAGCACCGTCCAATAAAAATATGACACAAACCACAAATGCAAGCTCCAAATGTACTTTAACATTCTCTGGTAGCTTCATTTAAAAAGTAAAAAGAAACAAATGAAATGAACTTAAATATCTTATTGAACACGATATATCCATGGTATTATCATTTCATCATGTAATCAAAGTTTTAAAATATTAATGAGATTCTTTTCTTACACTAAATCTTCAAAATCCAGTGTTTATTATTTTACACTTACAGCACATCCCAGTGCAGACTAACTTCATTTCAAACACTCCATGGCCGCCTGTGGCCAGTAGATTTCATGTTGGACAGTACAAGTCTATACCCTGGAAACTGGTTCTCAGCCAGGTATTTCAAAAAGTACAGGGGAACTGGGTTGTCACATGACATCAGCAGAGATGCTGGGGGTCCTGCAAGACCTTTGACAATCACACAGTGCTTAGGACAATCCCAGGGTGGGCAAAGAATTGTCCTGCCCAAATGCCGACAGTGAAAACCACTGTTTTAATCCGTACTTAAGAGCTGGAGCAGTGCCGGGCTCCTGGTGATCACTAACTGCAAGTTTTTATTTATTATTAGACATTCAAGTCCAGACTTCTTCTCTAGTATATAAACCTTCTATAACTTGACTCCAATCCTATCACTAAGAAATTGCACATGTACACACCCATAATAATACACGTGGGTAGTTTTGCTATCGATTATGTATATTACAAATACATGTGTATGTTTATACATGTATACATGTGTGTGAATATATGTATTTCTAGTGTCTTCAGATATTTCATTGGTCCTCAAATTTACCATGAGAATAGGCAAGTATTATTAGTCCCATTGTCCAGATGAGAAAACTAAGGCTAGAGAAGTTAAGCGCTTTGCTTAGGTTCCCACAGCTGGTGAGGACAGAGCCACAACTTCAACCCTTTGTTTGAGATTATCTGTAAATCTGGATGCCACAGCAATACCAAAGCTACAGGCATCATGACTGAAGCCAGCCCATCTCCCGTTTCCAAAGACCTGCCAAACCCTTCCTTGGGTGACACACCAGAAGAACAATTCTCCCCACCTCCCAAGTCTGAGGCTCTCCTTACAGCTTCACTCCTGTCCTAGAAACGAACCTGGAGCCCGTGACAAAGAGAAACTTTCCCGTGCAACTGCAGCCTCAACAATGACAGCTGATGGTGCACAATAGCAGGGCGTGGCCCGCAGTCAGCTTCAGGCTATACTTAGCTACTGGACGTCCGTTCCACTCGCTCCAGAGAGTGTGCGCGAGAGTCACACACCCCTCAGCTTCAGCTTCTGGCGCATCGTGGAGGCGCACCATGCGGAAAAAGGACCCCTTTGTGACAGCCCCGCAAATTACAGCCCAGGCAAGCTAGAGTCTCAGCTAGAGTAGACTCTTCTTTTTCCTAAAAGAAAATTCCAGCTTAATTACAGTCTGTGGTTACCCGCAATCTTGCGATGATCCAAAGTCCCTGGCAAAATTATAATAATAACAAAAGAGAGAGAGAGAGAAAGAGAGAATCAATTCCAATATGAATTGAAAAGACCAGACAAACGTGGGGAAGGGAGGTGACGGCAGCATTTTTCAGAAACAATTGTGAAACGAGGTCCAGAGCCTCAGAACGGTAAACGGTTATTCTGGCTCGCCTGTCAATTTACCGGGCCCAAGGGCTCAGTGCTAACTGTACCCACTTTCTGAATCTTTGATCTTGTTGCTCCAAAACTCACCTGGTAAGATGTAGGAGCAGCTCCCAAGGCAAATTGATGCCCAAAATCAAATGACAGAGATTTAATAAGACAATGCTTCTCAGATCCTGAGAGGACGCCCTGAACAGACTGGAGGTGTTCAGTGATTGCTCTTAGAATGTTACAAGAAGATGCTGAGGTCTACCAGACGACACCTTTTAAATCAAGTTTTCTTGTCAGTTTGCGTGGCCGGAACTGTTGTTTTCTTTCAGGTATAGCCGACCGTGGGGAGCGCCCTCTTGTGGCCATATCAGGGATGGCCCTGTGTCTCTTCTCTCCACCACAAAGCTCAACTCCAGAAGCAAAGCTGAGACCAATCGACCCGAGTTGGGTCCCCGATAACGCGGGGTAGAGGGAAGCCTTAGGAAGAGTTCAGATGTGATGCTTAAGTTTTCCTGGAGTCCGGATGTCCTGAGTCCATGAAACTTTGTGAAATGATGTGAATGTCAGGAGAATTTTTTTCCTTTTTTTTCCCTGTTTAACTTCCTCAGACTATTTATGGAAGCAATTAATTTATATTACATATAAAATAACTCCTTATTTTCCATTTATTGATTTTGAGACTTCCTTGTGCATCAAAGAAACCCATTTTGCTTCCACAGCAAGATCCTTGGTATTCTGGAATTAACACCAACGCATGAGACATGGTCTTCAGTTGGGAGTGTGGAGCCGATTGTGTTCACAGAGGGCTGAGTGCGTCCCTCAGTTAGGTCCCTTTCACCGCAGTGGCTCCTGGGTCACAAGGTGAACTTGGCCACCACTCTGTACAGCTTCTTATTTTCTTTCCATTGCACTCTGGTTTCAGAAAGGAAATGATAGAATGACTTACCCATCAGCCCTGTTTCCTGATTTTGAAACCTCAGGGAGTCTACTCAGTTGTGGGACAAGGTTAGGAAAGAAATTAGTTAGGAATCATTGTGTTGCTAATAACAGAAAACTCAACTCAAACTGGCTTAAATAGTATATGAAATTAATAGGTGCAGGTAAATGATGCATCTAGATGTAGGCTTCAGGTAAGGCTTGATCTGGCAGATCAGAATTATCACCAAGGGCTCCATTTCTCCCCATCTCTCCTGTCTGTCTGCTAAAGTATAGCAGACACTGTCTGTGCTCTGACCATTTCCCTGCAGCCTTTCCTGAAGATTACTTGCAGACATTTCCTTTATACTTTAAAGATTCCCTGTGTCTTTCTGCCTGAGGGCATTCTCTGGCTCTCGGAGTGTATGGGACAGGCTGGAAATACCAGAAAGTTAATGCCCCAAGATTGACTCTCAACACTGAGGCATAAAAGTTAGTGAATAAATACCTCAGGTTACTCACCTGTCAGTGAGACAAGGCTGAGACGTGCTCCACACTGTTTCTCAAAGTGTTCCCCACGATGCCCACAGTGGTCTTACTAATTCACCCTTCCCCTGTCTCCCTTCCCTACTCTTTTGCAATGCTTTCTGCAACACTGTTCCCCTGAAACCATTTACACTCACTTCTTTTTTCATGATCTTTTTTTCTTATCCTGGGTTACCCACCACCCCAGGATAAGAGCAAAATGCCTTGTTTTCACATAGGGGGGCATGGATGTTGGACAGCAGACCACAGATGTCACCCTATTGCATAATCCTGAAGACATGCCCAAGTCAGAGACGCCAGAGGACCTTCCTCCTGGATGTGGGGCATTTCAGGGAAGGAAACTGATGAGTCCAAGTAGATCCAAATCTGTGGCAAAATTGCCAGTGTTTTAATTGTGAACAGCACGCAGGATGCTGAAACCATTTCATTTTGTGGTGGGCGGTGGGTGGTGAATGGTGGGAGGCATGATAGGAAAAGGGAAGACAGTCCATTTTATTCACAGGGAAAATTAGAGACAACAGCCACAGGCGACTGGTTCCAAATGCAGTCCTACCCCCACCCTTGTCACTTGATCTGAGGTTTTTCTGATTTTTCTGATGACTCTAGAACTCACCGACCTCCCACACCAACAAGGAACCATCCCTCACAGTTTACACTAGTGACATCCGGCAGAAATGTAAGGTGAGCCACAGATGCAAGCCATACATGCAATTTAAAATTCTCTAGTGTCCGCATCAAACAAGGGAAAAGAAACCGGTGAAATTAATTTTAGTGATGTATTTACTTTAACCCAGTGGGACACAAATATCCTTTCAACATGTAATCAATAGGAAAATTGTTAATGAAAAAATACCAAGGCTTTGAAAGCTGGTGTGTGTGTTACACTTACGGTACATATTAGCTCCGACTAGCCATAAGCAGCACTTGGCTGGTGGCTCCGGTTTGGAAAGCACGGATTTAGAACACACCTTAGTACGTTTGCATTGGGCTCTCAAGTTTCAGAGCACTTTTGCATGTGTAGTGTCATTCGGTTGATATTCCTGAGAGGCAGACCCTCGTGGTGTTGTCATCCCCATATTGGTAATATCTTAGGAGAGGTTAAGCTATTTGATCCCCCTTGGGGACAGCAGGGCTGGGACTTGAGCTGGACTCCAGCCCTGGGTGTCTTCTAGCACACCATATGTGCTTCATCACCTTTTTTATCTTCCTCAATACCTAGATTTGCTAGGTGTGCTTGTTGATTAACGGATAATATTAGTCAGGATTTGTCTGGCCACAAATGACAGAGACTTGATTCAAACTGGCTTAAACAAACAAACAAAATGTGGGGGGAATATTGGTTTATGAAATGAATTCATGTGGTTTTACGAATAGCTGGATCAAGGGGAAGATTGATGTTTTTTAACTCACGGCTCTGGCTTGTGTGTGTGATTAGTATCATTCTCAGGCAGGCTCTTCCCACAAGATGGCAAAGGAGATCTCCATCCTGCCAGTTTGGCATCTTTGGTGAAAAAGAGAGCAAACCTCTTTCTCAAGAGTTCCAGCGAAAGTCCTGGGGAAGGATCTCATGGGTCTGCCTTGGGCCCATGCCCATCCCTGAGCCTGTAGCTGTAGACCATGACTAAATCATGTGTCCACCCCTGGAACAATGAAAGCAAGACAGGGGCAAGGGCGGTCCCTCAAAGAAAAAGGGAATAATGGGTTCTGGGAAAGTAGAAGGCACAAATGTCTCCCCCCACCTCCCCTGAGATCTTGCATGTCTGCCTTCAGATTTGCATAATTAGGAATAGTCTTTTTCTGGTCAGGTCCATCATTTAACTCTAGGCTGGCGAGGAGTGCTAAGAAATGCAGTGCTTGTGCTCTGGGGTGATCCCTGGATATTCTCCTTGTGGCCAGATGTCCACCACAATCAAGCACAGTTTCCCAATCCCCCCACCACCCTGGCTCCAGAGCTGGTGTGAATTTCACATCACACTGGACAATGCTTCTGGTGACATCCTTTGGACAGGACACCGTACCAGTGTGGGAACTTTGGGTAACTCGTGTCCTGGTGACACCTGTCCACCCATCTCCCCCTCCCCCTCCCCCAGCCCCTTATTAGATCCACATTGGCCCCACGCAGACCCAATTCCAGGGCCAAATGGTGCCCAGGCGAGTGAGGTAACTACAGACAGCCTCCCCGAGGGGCTCAGCTTTGCTCCAAGGGTGTTTTCCGTGACAAATGGGCCCTGGGGTCACTCTAAGGGGCCCAGATAGATTGGCTACGTACAGCCCTTTTGAGTACCAGATACTCTTAAAAAGAATTAAACCAACTTAAGAAAAATGTAATTACTGGCTCTCATAACTGGAAAATCCAAGGTAAGCACAGCGAAACTCAGGGGGCCTCGAATGACTGTCACCAGATCTTCTGTCCCATCCCCCTCCCCTCCCCTTCTCTTACCGCCCTTCCCTCCCTCTCTTCTCTCCCTCCCCTCCCCTCCTCTCCTCTTTTCCCTTCCTTCCTCCTCCCCCCCTTCCTTCTCTGTCCGTTTGTGCTACTGTTACAGAATACCTGAAACTGGGCAACTTACAAAGAACAGAATTACTTCTCCCGGTTCTGATAGCTGGGAAGTCCAAGATCAAGGTGCGGGTAGCTCAGGACGGCGCTCTCGTGTGGGGCTGGTCCCGCGTGGTGTAACGGCGGGAGGGCAGGCCCGGTGGATGCAGCAGGAAGCCTCTTTGTACCAGGGCCTCAATCCATGAATGAGGAAGGAGCCCTCACGACCAACACCTCCTAGAGGCTCTGGTCCCTAATACCGTCAAACTGTTAGCACCCCAACTTGGGAGGCGACACAGTCAGACCACAGTGTTTCCATTCCCTTCCTCCCACCCCGTCTCCCCAACTCTGGCTCTGTTCTCTTCTGCCCGCCTCCCTCTCTGTCACCCCAGCGAAGCCCAGGATGGGGCAGCTGGAACAGAGACCTCGAGTCAGGAAGACACTGAGCCCCACAGAATCGGACCAACTGAGACCATGCAGTTGAACATGGGAAGACGTGGTTCTGTTGTATGCTCGCTCAGCAGACATTTACTGGGCACTTACTGTATGCAGACTTTGGTGTGGGGGAAGTACAGATGGATAGGACATGGTTCCCTTTGAGAAGTGTAGCAAGGAGAGAAAAAGAAAGTCACATTGGCCGAGAAATTCCTAAGTGCTTGGGAATTATATCATTAAATCCTTATGATGAGTCAGCCAGGAAGACGCAGAAAGGGCCAGTTATTTCTGGGTGCCACAGCGGTGCTGGGAGTTGACTTTGGTTCTGCCTGGCTCCAAGGTGGTGACTGTGTCCTCTAGAGTCACGTATTTGTCACTTGAAAAGACTGCGTCTCCTGGAAGTGCTGACAGAGCGAGGATGTTAGGGTTTCCTCCGTGGCATGCGGGAGTTTCGCCCTCTGGGGCTCTGGTTGGGGTGGGGGCATGCTCACGGGGAAGGGGGATGCGGAGCTGGCGACTTCTGGGTCTCTCCCAGGCCTGGGAGTCTCAAACCGCAGATGGCTGAGAGGTGGGAAAAGGAGCTGGAACCCGCGGGTCACCTTCCACCTTCGGGAGCAAACTGTCAAACGCGGTTGTGCCCGAGGCTGACCTAGTTAGATAGCAGGCCACACGCAGGCACTCCTTTTTAGGATTTGTTCCAGGCATTTGTTTATTTGCAAGCCACTTTATTCGTGCCTAAAAATACTCCTCCGAAGCAGAGGTGCAACTGACCGTGACTCTCGCTGAAACAGCCCAGTGCACAGCGCTGAAGGGCTCCTCTTCGGGCCTCCTGGGACTGGGGGCTGCAGGGGGGCAGGAGAGGGCCTTCGTGCCCTGAGACAGGCAGCTCTGGTCACTCCCGTAGCCCAGAACAAATCCCTCCATGAGATACTTGCTGATTAAGAAGTGCCTCTCAGCCTGTCTGGACACAGAACTCTTTAGTTGCAACAGAGAGAACTCAGTTCAGACTAGGTTAATCACACACACACACATATACACACACGTATTATCTCAATGAGCAAAAATTCCAGTGATAGTTTCAGGCACAGCTGGATCAAGGTGTCAGTGGATCACCAGAATCTAGTCTTTCAGTTCTTTTTTTGTTTGAGTTGGTTTCACTCTCAAGCAGGTCTTATCCTCAGGGCTGTCTGTACTTACAGTTAGAAAGTTCAACAAAAAGAGGGCTGCTTTTCCTTGATAATGTTTAACAGTTTTACTGAGGTACAATTGACATACAGTAAATGTCACATACTTAGTGCGTGCAATTTGGTAAGTTCTGAGGTATGGGTACACCCAGGGAACCATCACCCCAATCAAGATAGTGAATGTATCCATGACAAAGTTTCCTTGTGTCCTTTGTGATCCTCCCCTCTCTCCTTTCCCCTCATCCCCAGGTGGCTTCTGGTCTGCTTTCTGTCACTAGAGATGAGTTTGCCTGCCCTGGAGTTACCAGATCTAAGTGGAATCAGACAGTGTGCCCTCTTCCGAGGAGGGAAGTCCTGGTTACCTTGAGTTAATTGGCTCTTGTTTTTCTAGTTTCTTAAGGTAGAAGCTGAGATAATTGACTTGAGAACTTGCCTCTTGTCTCATATAGATGTTCAGTGCTACGAATTTCTCCCTAAGTGTTGCTTTAGGGGTATCTCACAAATTCTGATGTGTTTTTTGTGTTTTTAGTTTCATTCAGTTCAATATCCTTTCTAATGTAATTGTTAATTTTGACCTGTGTTGTTTAGAAGTGTGTTATTTAGATTAAAATATTTGGGGATTTCCCCAAGACATTTCCATTATTGATTTCAAATTTAGTTCCACTGTGGTCAGAGAACACACTTGAATCTTTTGATAGTTTGTCAGTGGTTGTTCTGGGTATTATAATATATACATGTAACTTACCACAGTCTGCTTGTATAGATGTTTTAACATTTTGAATGAAGTATAGAAAATCTGCTTCTATTGAGGTCCCTTTATCCTCTTTATTTTTAGAATATAATTGTCTTATGTATTTTTCTATGTACACCGATTACCACATGAAACGATGTTATCATTTTTGCTTCAACCATCAAACATAATTTAAGAAATTCATGAAAGGTAGTCTATTGCTTCTATGTTATAGATTCTATGATAGTCTATTTTATTTACCCCCATTTTTACCCATTTCTATGTTCTTTTCTTTCTGAAGTTCTGAACCTTCTTGTTATCATTTTCTTTCTGTTTAGAGAGCTTCCTTTCACCATTCTTTAAGGATAGTTTTGCCAGCAACAAATTCTTTTATCTGAATGTCTTAATTTTTCCTTCATTCCTTAAAGATATTTTTGCCACACATAAAATTTGCAGTTGACAGGTCTTTTTCTCAGTACTCGAAGGAAGTACACTTCTTTCTGCCCTCTGTGGTTTCGGAGGAGAAATCTGTTGTCATTTGAGCTGGTTTCCTATTAGTATTGTGTCTTTTCCCTCTGGCTACTTTCAAGGTTTTTAAATTTGTCTTTGGTTTTCAGAATTTCAGTTATGATGTGCTTTGGCATGGATATCTTTGGGTTTATCCTATTTGCTTCCCTCAGCTTCTTGAATCAGTAAGTTTGTGTCTTTTGCCAAATTTGGGGAGTTTTCAGCCATTATTTCTTCACATACTTTTTTAGTTCTAGTCTCTCTCTTCTCTCCTTCTGGGACTCTTGGTGATACAAATGTCATTTCTTTTGTTATTGTCCCACAGGTCCCTAAGGCTCTGTTCTTTTCTGTTTTTTTTTTCAGTCTATTTTTGTCTGTTGTTTGGATTGGGTAAATTCTGTCCTCAGGTTCACTAATTCTATCCTCTGTCATCTCCACTCTATTACTGAGCCCTTTCATTGAGCTTTGTAGTTTGGTTACTGTATTTTTCAATTCTATACTTTCCATTTGACTCTTCTTTATAGCTTATTTATATGTTATATATATATATAACTTACATATATGAAGTGTTCTATTTTTTATTTGTTTCAAGATGATTTGTAATTGCTTGTTGAAGCATTTTCATGGTGGGTGCTTTAAAATCCTTGCCAGATAAGTCCACCATCTTATCCACTTCAGTGTTGGCATCTATTGATGGTCTTTTTCTCATTCATGTGATTTTCTTGGTTCTTGGCATAACTAGTGATTTTTTAATTATCTCTTGGACATTTTGAATATCACATTATGAAACTCTGGATCCTATTTGATATTTTTTGAAGCAGGCAGTCCTCCTATTGAGGTGTAACTCAATGACTAAGTAGGTGTGTATGTTCAACTCCCTGTTGGACCCCATTAATACTTTTTTAGCAGAAGTAAGGCACTGACTTGTACCACCTTGTTGCCTCTGAGCAAGGAGGTGAACTGATCTTCCAGTTGGTCCCACTGACTCCAGAGGAGAGGCAAAGAGGAGTATTTATTACCTTGCATTGCACCACCTTGTTTATTCTGGGTGGGGATGGAGGGTCACCTTCTTGTCACCCACAGGGGTCTGCTGACTGGGAGCATATGTGAAGCCTAGCAGTGATTAGCTCCACCTCAGACTGCCTTGCAAATCTTGTTGCTGCTGGATGGCAGTGGAAGCTTAGAGCACCCCTGGACCCACTGCCAATACCCTGGCTTTGGACATTAAAGTGCTACCTACTTTGGCCAGGTGGGGAATGGAAGATCACTGCCTGCTCAGTCTTGCTGACCCTGCCCTGGCAGCAGAATCGCTGTTCCTGCTTCCACTAGGCAGGAGATGGGAAATTAACTCCACACTTGGCCTTGCTAACACTGCTCAGCAGAATAATTAAAGTGTGCCTCCTGCTTTGCTGGTGCGGAGGATCAACTCCCTGCTCAATGGCAGGTGTATGGTTTTTCCACTGATGTCTGGTTGGAGTAGGGTGAGTATTGCCAAAAAAAGGTTTTCAGTTGTTAGAACAGTCCTTCGGCTAGGAAGAGCAGGCTTTTCTTGGAGGATTTGTCTGTGGTTCTGGTTGGAAGCTTCTGGGGTATTGCGTTTAGAATATATGGAAGGCAGTAAGGATATTCAGGGAACTCATGACCACATCATTCCTCAGGTCTTGAGATTCCTAGGTTATCCACCTTCTTCTGTCCTTCGGTGTCTTCCTATTGACTTGAATCCTTTTAATTTATTGAGGCTTGTTTTTAAGACCAGAATATCATCTGTTCTGGCACATGTTCTGGGGGGAATTGAGAAGAATGTGCATTCTGTTCTTGCTCAGTGGAATAATCTATGTAGAGGGATCCACTATTCTACTTTGCCCAGGACTCTCCTGGTTTTAGTACAGAAAAGCCCACCTCCTGAGAAACCCTCCAGTCCTGTGCAGACAGGGACAGCTGGTAACTCTAGTTCTATAAATGTAAATTAGGTCAAATTGGTTTTAGTGTTGTGCAAGTCTATTATATCCCTGTCAAATTTCTATTTCTCTACCAATTACTGAGCGAAGAGTATTGAAATCTCTAGCTACAATTTTGGATTTGTCTATTTCTCCTTGCAGTCCTATCAGTTTTTATTTTATGCATTTAAAGCTCTTTTATAAGAAGCCTAAACATTTAGAATTATTATATCCTCTTGGTTAATTGACTCCTTTGTCATTATGAAATGACTCTCTTTATCCCTGGTAATATTCTTTACTCCAAAATATATTTTGTATAATATTAATATAGCCACTCCAGCTTTCTTTTGATTTTCCCATCTTTTTACTTTTATCCTATTTGTGTCTTAATATTTAAGGTGCATTTTTTGTAGGCAGAATATAGTTGTGCCTTGCTTTTTAATCCAATCTGGCAATCTCTGAGTCTAATTGGGGTATATAGGACATTTATAACATTTACTGTGATTATTTATATGCTATTTGTTTATGCCTTCTTTTGGATATTTTCTATTATATAATTCCTTTTTATCTCCCTGTTAGCTTGTGAGCTATAATTCTTTGTTGTGTTGTATTAGAAGTTCCTTTAGGGTTAAAGTGTATATTTTTGACTTGTACAATCCACCTTCAAGTGGCATTATACCACCTTATGTGTAGTACTAAAAAAAAAAAAAATCCTCAAAGTACAATATTTTCATTTTCCCTTCTCAGCCTACATACTATTTTATATATCTTACTTTTCCATATGTTATAAACCCCATGATACATTGTTATTACTTTGTTTAAAAATTATCTATTAGCAAGATGTAAAGGAGAAGAAAATCATATATTTATCATATGGTTACCTTTTCTGGTGCTCTTCATCCCTTTGTGTAGATCCATATTTCCAGCTGGTGTCATTTTCCCTCTGTCTGAAGGACTTTCTGTAATATTTCTTATAGTACATGTCTGCTGGTGAGGAATTCTTTCAGCTTATGTATGTCTGACAACATCTTTATTTTGCATTTGTTTTTAAATGATATTTTTGCTCAGTATAGAATTCTAGGCTGACAGTTTTCTTCTTTCAGTTATTTAAAGATGCTGTTCCATTGTCTTATCACGTGCATTTTTTTCTTATGAGAAAGCAGTTGTCACCCTTATCTTTGTTCCTCTGCACATAAAATGTACAAAATGTCTTTTTTCTCTGGCTGCTTTTAGGATTTTCTCTTTAAGCCTGATTTTGATCAATTTGATTATACTATGCCTCAGGGTGGTTTTCTTCATGTTTCTTGTGCTTTTTAAGCTTTTCGGATCTCTGAGTTTTTAATTTTTATCAAATCTGTAAAAATTGTTTGCTGTTATTTATTCAAAAAATTTCTTTTCTGTGTAGCTTTCTCCTCTCCTTTGGGAACTCCAACTAGACTTGCATCCCAATCCCAGATTACCAAGCATGCCAAGCAAGAGGAAAACACAACCCATATTGAGGAGAATAATCAATCAATAGAAACCAACCCAGAACTGACACAGATGTTAGAATTAGCAGATAAAGATAAAGATAACTGTTCCACAGTTCAGTGATTTTTTTTTATTTTTTAAATTCTTTTTTCTTCTGTGTTTTTCATTTTGGGTAATTTTATAGCTATGCCTTCAAGCTCACTGCTTCTGTGATATCTAGTCAGCCATTAATTCCATATAGTGCATTTTCACCTCAAGTATTATAGTTTTAATTTCTAGAAGTTAAACTTGAGTCTTTTTAAAATATATTCCAACATATGAAAATAGTTACAATAACTGTTTTAATGTCCTTGTCAGCTGTCAGATCTGGATGGTGTGATAGGTGGTAGGATTGGTGGATCTCAAAGTCTTGTGCCTATCTTCTTTGTTGTGAAGTGGGTCTTTGGTCTGGAGAAATGAAATGCAGAATCCCAATGTTAGTAATCAGACACTGTGAGCTTTTTGATAGTGAGGTGCTCTGCTGTCTGATGCATTGCAAAGAGGAAAGACAAACCCCTATTGAAGATGCAATCCTGACCTGTGAGAGACATTGCTCTTTCCAAAGTGGAAGGCGTCTGATATAACCAGTTTGCTTCAAAGTGACTATTTGGACTCCTCAAGGAATGGGACCACATGTCTGGTTGATTATTGGTCTCTGCAATTGGCAAATCATATATTCAACAGCATTAGTAGCTAGATGAGTCTTGGTGAGAGACAGCCCATGTCTTTGGGTCCTC
>CAUYRT010103687.1:0-22110 GCA_963574885.1 Lepilemur ruficaudatus
TTGGTTAAATCCATATTTCACATTGATAAACATCAAGTTTCAAAGAGTATCTAGTGATATGAAAGTGATCATGATATAATATTTATTTACAAGATAAGTCAACATGAGTGGTAATATATTTTGGGAAATCAGCTCACTACAAATTGTGACTGTAAACATTGTACTGTAAATGCTTTGTAGTTTTCCCCCAATAAAAATAAATAAATAAATAAATAAATACAAAATAGTATTTATAGTATTTTATGAATTTTGGGGGGAAATATATACATGTATACAAAAAAAGTAGACAATATTTAGATGGCAGGTGATTTGCCATTCAGAGATGACTTGAATTTGCATCTATGCATTTTTATGTATCTTTATATTTTCTACAATAAGTATATATTACTTTCAAGAATCAGAAAAATATTCTTTTGAAAAAGAAACAAACAGATATCATGATATATAAAAGAAAAATCTGAAATGAGAGTCTAAATAATTAATATGTTTGGCAGCAGTACGATTTCTGTCTGAAAAAGAAGAACAATACAAAAGAGATAAATAAGAATGACAGACAAGCTAGTCCCCTTTGAAGATGTCTGAGAAAAGTGGGATGTATTACAAAATATGAAGAAAATTCTCAAGGCAATAAATAAAGCTGGTCGGTGTCTGGTACACAGAGACATTCCATTTCTCTCTGTATATTCTAGTGATACAGCCATAAAGTATAACAGAAAATTTCATTTATATAGAATGTAGATTTTTTTAGAAAGGCAAATCAATTAGAGATGAAATAATTTTTAAAAAATCAGAGAACAAAAGAGAGAAATATATATTGTCAGAGACATGTGGAAAGGAAATGAAGAAAGAACAAAGCATGAACAAATATATGTTTTGAGGTCAAGAATAAGAGAAGAGAAGACATTAGGAAATACAGCTGTGCAGATTTAGATGGCAATTCAGGATATTCAATTCAATATCATTCAATTAATTCTGTCAACAATAGATATTTTGCACTTAGTATATGCCAGCAACTTCATTAGGTTCTAAGCTTGTTGGCCAATTAAATTGAATACAACTGTTATTCTTTGAATGTTCACCATCTGCCCATGCACCAGGCACTGATATGACTGAGATGAGTTATGTATGGCTTCAAAAAGTAATCCAAAAGAGTAATTTTGAATACCAGAAGAGTCTCATATTTTGAATCCATTGCAACTTAGAAAGGAACAAAGATGTATACAAATTGTGGGGCTCCCACATAAAAAGAATCAAGAGATGAACAATTTAGTAGGTCATTTATTTGGAACTTTTGCTTCAAAGGTTGGCTCAAATAGCATGAAAAAGGATTACCCAGGAGGTGCACCGTATTTATATATGAAACTATTTTTTCCAACAAATCATTTTGTTTTCTTTAAGACCACGTTAAAAAATAATGGATGCCTATTGTTAATGAGACAAGATGGGTAAATGGTAAACAGAAAGAGGAAATCACAGGATCGAGGAACTCTATCTGTATAGCTGTTATTGGTATATAGACTATCACCCATAATAATATTATCATAGAATCATACTAAATGTAATGGAAATGAGATTTCTCTACAAAAAGTTACAGCAATACTAGGGTTGGGGCCAGTTATTTACACAGCAATGAGATCAAAATGGCAACAATGAAAATGAGTTAAAATATCAAAAATCTAAAGACCAGGACAGAGAAGTAGGATGACAGTCAAGGAAATAGAAATAGGGCCAAAATCTATAAAAATGAGGGAGAGACATATAATCACATAAAGATACAAAGTTCAAGAAGGCTGGTGAGAATTTGTGCTATACTATTAAAAGAGAAAGAAAACTTAAAAAAATTGAAAGACAAAAATGAATTTGGCTGAAAAGAAAATAAATACAAGAAGGATTTGGATAATATCATTCAAAT
The DNA here is from genome assembly GCA_963574885.1 of Lepilemur ruficaudatus. Taxonomy (NCBI): domain Eukaryota; kingdom Metazoa; phylum Chordata; class Mammalia; order Primates; family Lepilemuridae; genus Lepilemur; species Lepilemur ruficaudatus. Next base: position 1,913 of record CAUYRT010103687.1, read on the forward strand.
ACGAAGAATAACAAATTGAGTACCTTCTCTATAGTATTCTCACACATGACATATTCTCAGCATACTATATGAAGTATACAATTACGCTGATAGAGAATTTTTATAGTCCTTTGACACAACAGGTGAATTTTAAGGCAGCTCTCGTACTTGCTACATGTGTTATCATTCATTTTACTCTTTGTTATTATTTTATTATTTTATATAGCTTATTACATAATTCATAATCTAATCATAACTATATGTGTTAATAATATAATTGAGGTAAGTGATAAATTATGAGTTGTTCCACTTATTACTTTTTTATTTTTCTCTTTTCTTTTAATTATCACAATCTCAAAACACTCAATTAACATTGTTAAGGCAAGAGCTTAATAGTAAACACTGCAAGCAAGCAGATATAAGAATTCTCCACGTATTTCTCTCTTTCTTTATATTTAATGATTATCTTTGAGGCACAAAGAATTGAAGAACCAGGAATTGGTATGCTGATTTGACTTTTGCTCTGTCCCTCTGTAAGGCTAGGAGGTTGTCCATATTACCTTTGGATAGAATTACTGTCCAGGATGGTATTAACAGTAGTTTACAAACAATGTGACTGGGTGATTTAACTGAGTTTTATTTTAAACTTTGTTATTTCAGAACCTGACATTCCAGCCTGAAAGCAACACATGACTACACTCGCCACATTTTCTGCTGACAATTGTTCCTCTAATTTTGGGCTTCCTCTAGCCAAAACCCCCTAAAACAAAAAACAATCAAAAATGAACCCGAGCACATACTGCAGGTTAAGTGACAGTTTTCCATTTTCTTCGTTTAAAGAAAACGGTAGGTTTTAAGTAGACCCTAATAGCAACCAGAACACCCATGTACCCAGATGAGCACTACACTCTAGTTCTCTCTTCGGTAGGCATGAGAGCAAATTGTTCTTCACACTGCAGGCATTTATCTGGGTCTCACACATGTGTATCCTGGCATTCCTCTGGCCACCACTGACTTATGAAATTTGAAAGAGCTCTGCAGGAATTTACATCAATAAGAACCCTTCCCTGAGCATCAACTCTTAAAAAATAAAATGTCAGCCTCTACTTTCCAACTTTAAAATTTTACATAAAGGTTACTTTACTTAGTGGACTTTTGAAGAATTTTTACAAGTTTGAAGAAATAACAGCCTTTACAAACTTATTTTGGAACTTCTTTAATTTACATAGCTATCTTCCTGAAACTCCTCTTGACATTAAAAAGCTGTCATACTCTCTTATCTTTGTTCTGTGAGAGATTAAAGCTGGTTGTTTCAGGGAAGTCACAGGCGATGAAACAAGGAGTAGAGGGGACCTCTCACTGGTCATCCTCATCTGTTCTCAGCAAGACTTCACCCAGCATCATTTTAAAGGGGACTGATATTGTCTTCAGACACAGTGGCTATATGCTTTCCAAAATAAATGCTCCTTTTTTCTTTCAGAAAGAAAAAAAAACATTCAAAAAAGGGGCTCTACCTCTTGCTCTCTTAACAGCAAAATGATCAAATCATAAAATATAGATTCCAAAACACTGGTTAATTTTAGTAGCAGTCCTCATAAAGATGATGGAATTAAAAACTAATTAATAACCATTAATACTATTCATAATTCATATTCCATAATAAACACTGAGAGTATTTTTTGAAACCCAGATATGAAAATGCAGCTACTGTTGGCTGTGGCTTCTGTTTTGCTTCAGGGATGCTGTCAACACTTACAGTGAATTGAGAGAGCGCAGTCCTTGGAAGGCATCTGGTGCAAGTTCAGAAATCTGATTATTGCTCAGGTCGCTAAATTAGAAATAAGGTTAGGTTAAATTAAATAGAATGTCAGGGAGATTTACTGCAGGAGAAAGCTACTTATGGCTTTTACGTGTTGGTTTTGTACCTATCAATACATGCATATAACGTGCGGCATAAAGCATTTGAAGAATCCTAAATTTAAAAAAGAAATCACACTTTTTAAAACAACCATCATCTCTTTTCCTAAATTATTATTAAAGATGTCATGTCTTATTTTTGACAACAGAACACCCAAGAATGTGCACAATATATTGACCACATGTATTCAAGTTTGTATGAATCAATATGTTAAATTAAAGAGAAATTTAAAAATTACATAGTTCAGGTATGAAGATTAAAATATTATTATAGAACTAGCATTCAGACAGTCACATCACTTAATATTTAAACTGTCAAATACTTAAATATTCATACTTAGGTTTCTTTGCATGGTCATGACCTGTATAATTTTTAAAATTATATGTATTCTAGAATATTGTTCACTCACATTCTTCTAAGCTTTTTATATGGTGAGAAAGCTCCAGGAGGGATGACTTTGATTGAGTTCTGTTCCAAACGTCTGCAATAAAAAAATTCAAGTTTTAAATGGAAATGTGAACTCTCAGACATGTTTAAGTTTAAGAATTCATGTCAAGAAGCAAAGTTGATGCCCTTCATGGGTGATATTTTATTTTCTTCCTCAAAAATAACTACTAAAATTAATTGTACTTTTCAAATGTGAAATAAGTTGGGGTTCAACATAAGGCAATTATAAAAATAATAAAATATTCAGATTTTTAAATATTACAGGTCCATCAATATTTAAATCTGAACTTTGTATAAAAGAGAAAATGCCTTGAAGAAATTAATTTGTGAGTGCATTTTAATAACCTAAATATAAGTAAGAAAAATATGTAGTAACACTGAATAGACGTATTACATGTTTTAGAGATAATCATAAAACTCTTTCACATAGAAAATTACTGTTGAATATTAAATTTTATAAACCTTTTACTTTTTCTACAGAAAGCATATTAAAGATTAAAAAAATAACTGTTATACTCACAAAATTAATTTTGAAGGTTCTTATGAGGCAAAATCTTAAATTCTAAGTCCATAAGTGCTACAGAGATTTTCAGTAAGACAGTCTGAACTACGTCAATTCACTATCTGAATATTCCACATAAAAATCACTGCAGCAAAGTGCATTCTAACACAACTGAAGTACTTTTATGATACAGTACAATCACAGAGTTGAAAATAACTGACATCGTCTACTTTAAGGTCCTGCTGACAGAGAAAGACAAGATTTTACCCATCTAGTTATGAAAGACAGAAAGAAGTGGATTTCACGAAGCCTTTTGGTAAATATCTTAGTCCATCAAAAAATGTTGCCTCTCAGCCTCCTTTATAAACATATAAACATCCTCACAAACATTTCCCGCCCCCTTCTCTTCTGTTCTGCTCTGTATCCCAGCGAGCTGACTCCAGTGATTCATATATTCCAGGTTCACTTGCCAATTGGCTCCTGGGAGATTTGGCCAATGAGAGACACTGGTGGGAGACTGAGGGGTGGCGGGAGGGGACAAGCCGGGGTATTTTTCCTCTTCTCTGTATCAGGAGATTTCCACAGCAGCCGTCTCCTCTCCTCCTTAATTTTAGTTCCTGCTGGAGGCCACCTCCTGACTTTGTATAACAACACCTTCTTCTTCCCTCTTTGTAGCCCGGGGCAGGTAGGAGCTTTTTCTCTCTGTCACCTTCCTACAACTGTTTAAATTAAATTAAATTCCTCTATTTTTAAGTAGAAGAATAGAATTCATCTTCAATAGAAAAATAAAGCTCACCTGACATGAGCACTATTTTCCAGCCTGGATTTTAAAAAATATATGCATATATACGAGGGCTGTCTGTAAAGTATCCAGCCATGTAATACAAACAATTATATTAACAATGGCTGTATATTTTTCAGACAGCCCTCATATACACACATACACATATATGTATATATTTTTAAATATTTATGTATACATATAATGACAATCTATATTGAATATATACGTGTCATATACACTGGCTCATTTTATTGAATGTTGGTAATAGTTTAACATCTCTATATTATTAACATTTAATGAAATAAAATCAAAACAAACAAAATATGCCTAGGAGGTTAAATCAAATTGCCTAAATTTTGGTCTTTTCTGATTTCAAAGCCTTTCTCACAGTGCCATGGTTTCTTCAACAGTCTCAGGGTTCACTCTCCGGATCTCTTTATCTCGATATGCAATGGACTTCCTCAATTTTCATCATTCTTGAACTCACTGTAGCATTTGATATTGCTAAGAATCCTTCTTCTCTTAGGATGTGACACTATCTGGCCCTGGTTCTTACTGTACTAATTCTCAATTCTTTCTCTTCTCTATCTCAATTACGGTTTCACTATTTAATCCCCTGAATACAGTTATTTCCCAAGTTTCCATTCCCGCCTCTCTCATACAAAAAGTAAAATCAGTTTTCTATCATCTTAAATTTTTGCCATGATTTCTCCCTCTCCAAAAGACAGAAGTTTGAGAAATATAAAACTATGTAAGGAAAACAATTAAAATAATTTATAGTACACTTCTCAGATCAGTGAATTTTACTATAGTTTTTTTTTTTTTTGCTTACATGTTTTAAACAATTGAGGACTTACCATATATAGAATTTTTACATCTTTATACCCAATATCATAGTATACAAGTTTTACTATATTATTTAAAATTTTGGAAAACATTATTTTTAATGGCTTCATAATATTCCATTGTCAAAATATACTCTATTTCCTTAATCTTTCCCTACTATTAGACATTTAGGTTAGTGATAATTTTACACATTAATAATGTTTAGATATTTTAAGACAATTAAAACATGATCTCCTTTTGAAGCCTTAATTTTCTCAGGTATGGTTAGTTGTGCTTTTCTCTATATACCCAAGGACATGTTCTTAACTCCTCTGTTCTTATTTCACTGTATTCTACACATTTTTCACACAACCCTGCTCACCAGGTTGTTGGCTCCTAAGGGCAGATTTACTCCATAAGACAGGAATAAATAGTATGAAGGAAATATGGATTTGGCATCTGTATTATTTATTTAGGTCTTAAGTAGGGGTATTTTTTTTCCAAAAGCTCTAAACATAGCAAAAGGCATTTAAATCATTTCACTATTACATAATTGTGTAGAATGTTCTGAATAGATGGTTTAGAGAAACTGGTTTTTTTTTTTTACCTTGATTCATTCTTATTGTTAAATTTTAAGAAGGTTAAAATGTAATCAATACAAATACAAAGAAAACAAGCTATAGATGGAACATTATTGACTAGTTAGAGGACTTTCTTTGAGTCCTTGCCAATAAAATATCATTTCAATGTGTTAAAGATTTGCTCACAATAACATAGCACTATGATAAGGAAAAATTAATAATTCTTAATGACTAACAGATTTCTTTTAACAGTAATGCAAAACTACTTAATAATATGACTTTCCATAGATATCATTTCAGTTTCTCAAAAATAAAGAAACCAGTATTTAATCATTCATTCATTCATTTATTTGCCTTATAAATATTTAATGTCCACTCTGCACAAAATATTGTACTATATGATTGGAATTCAATGGCGATCAAAAGCAAACTTGTTCATACCCTCATGGAGGTTTTACTGATAAAGAGCCTACTTTTCCAGTCAGATTTCAAAGCTAATTTCTTTGATATAACTTTTTTAAAAATTCTATATTCATCACTGATACTTCTGAAATGTCAGTAACTTTGACAAATGTGGTGAAACTAATTCCGTAATTTTATATAAATCAAGATCTTCCTTAGAAATTTTAAAATTCATTTATTATTTTAGAGTCTCACAATCTAGAATACTTATAATGATCACAAGTTTTTCTAATGGCACTCAAATATATGTCATTACAATAATTTGTGTTTAATCTACTATGAATTTCATTGATAAATGTCACTATTAAAGCAAACAAAACAAAAAATATATACAATAAATTTTGTTTGAAAATACATATTCAAAAATTTATAAAACAAGGAGAATTCATGATGAAATAGTACTCTATTTTATATGCAAACATAACACTTCAAATATAATATAGTGTATTGCATGTATCATTTGTTACTGAAATTTACCATGACTTCATCTTCACATTGCAGACTATTTCATTTACAACATGTACTACAGAAAGCTGAACAATGACATGTACAATGGATTTTCTTACTTTTATTTATCTATTTATTTTCAATTTTGTTCCAAGAAAAGAAAGTATTTGAAACAGAACTTGTATTGTTATTTACACTGACTCAGCAGCTAATTGGTATTTATCACACTGTCTCAGCAGTTCATTAAAGTAAGACATAATTGCATCCTTTATTCAAAGAGACAGATTCTTAAGCAGGAAAATATTCTACTACTGACAGATGTCAAACAATAAATTTTAAAACGTTTCAGAATGTCTGTTGTCTTTTCTTTAGTGGAAAAACAAGAAACTAATTATACTTCTTGTCAACTTTTAGATCTTTAGGATAAAGTGCTTTTCTTTTTTATTACAAAAACTTTAGACTATATTTGATAAACTGCAAACAACATTCATCTCAAATGGTGTCCTTCTTCCTACAAAAAGGGGGAAAGTATTTAAACCAGATTATAAAAATGAAGGAATAGAAATATTAGAGTTTCAGGTTAAATAAAAAAAAAAAAGCAAATGAAATTTACATTTCGTAGCATTGCTGTCCCCTAATTTTGTGCTTTAATAGCATAGAATTGGCTGAACTTTATAGAGTGCAAATTTGAATCCACTGTTCCATAAAGAAGCTAATTAAAAACATTCCAAACATAGGTAGTGTAATGGCTAAGATATATTTGCCTGCTGTGGATAAAATTCACCATAATTAAGAGAGTTCCAAATGCTAGTCCTTCAGAGAAAATTCAATATCGTGAGCTTCAAAATAAAAATGGATTTAGCAAAGTGAATGTGGAGGAAAATCCAATAAAACACATATTAAAAGGAAGATAATTTTCATGTAAAAGGGGCCAGCCCCTTTGTCTACACAGAATTTATGTGAGTGATTGCAAAACGTTTTATCAAACACACACACACACCCCAAACCAATGGCTATTACCACTCCAAAATTAGAATGAAATTTTAGTTACATGCTCAATAATATGAGAAAATGGAGATAGTTTTTCAACTGCTCCAATAAAAAAAAAGAAACTCAGAAGAATGTTTAGCCAATAAAAGACCCTTCTTCCCCCTCCCTCACACCTAATTTTTTTTCTCCTGTTCTCTACTGCGCTTTTATCGTACATGTCTTCAAATCTTTAGAGTTCCTAAAGAATGAAGGACAAACAATATCTATCACTTTATGGTGTCTATTTCAACAACTATAGAAAATAGAAAATCATGGACTATCCTTCTGCTTTAATATTCGAGACCTTTAGAACATGTCAATTATGTGCAGGTACAATTTTTAGCCCAATGAATTCCAATTCTGTCACTTGTGGACTGCTGGGCTCTGTGACATATAAAATACTCCACAGCGGTTCGCAGTGAGCAGATCTTTTATCAGTAAATAACGTAAGTATGATTGGGCAATTAAAAAACCGCAACTAGTTCTGAAGCTATTTACAAGATATTGAAGAATATTAGCATGCTTTAAATGACACTTTCAGCTCACTAGCATTTAATTCTTAGACATTATTCTCAATGTTTCAAAAATCATATTATTTTAACAACTACAGAAAGTAAAGTAACATCCAGATGCCAATTCTTAAATAGTCTGCCTCAGGAAGTATTTATATGCTTTGTATACATAAATATATAAAAATAAAAGTGTCATTTAATGATTAAAATTATGAGCTTTGGACTCATATCGACTCAGATTAAATTCAGAATCTGCCGGTGATTAGCTCTGTGGACCTTACAAAAGTTACTTTCTTTCACCTGTGTGTCAGTTTCTCTTTCTGAAAAATGGGGACTATAGAATTTACCATAAATGTTTAGTTCACAATTATAGGCAGTGTAAAGAAAATATATGGCATTTTGTTTCTTACCCCACAACAGTGAAAGGATGAAAATATGGGGATATATATGTGCACTATCTAATCACATATATAATATATAGCACTATATAATAAAAAGTCTACCGCATGTATAATAGTCCCTCCTTATCCACAAGGGGATATATTCCAAGACCTCCAGTGGATTCTGAAACCATGGATAGTACTGAACCTTATGTATGCTACGTTCCTTCATATATATTCATACCTACCATAAAGTTTAAGTTACAAACTAGGCATAGTAAGAGATTAACAACTAATAATAAAATAGAACAATTACTAATAATGTACTGTAATAAAAGTTACATGAATGTGGTCTCTTTCTTTCTTTCAAAAGACTGCAAATATTTTCTGATCAGGGTTTAATGTGGGTAACTGAAACCATAGAGAGCAAAACCATGGATAAAAGGGGACTACTGTATACACACACACACACACATGTGCACACACACATATACACTCACACACTGTACAAAGGACTAAACCGGACACATGATTTGATCTCTAATGTGAAATAAATATATATGGCTCCAGATGATGTTTTTAAACAAATTAGCAGTACGGTATTGCAGATAACTCAGTAACTGTAAATCAAAAACATAAACACATATACCATTCACATTGAAGCTGAAACAATATAACTGGTTGCAATGTCCATGATCAACATGATTAAAATATAGCACTTTCTCTAATGTGGGGACTATCTTAGAAACACAAAAAAACGTTTTTATAAAATCCAGTAAAGTATTTGTCTGGATTGATTGTTTCTGTAACATACAGCCCAGATGCTGATTATACACGGCAATAAAACTGACAGTTCTTTGCATTTTCTTCATCTGCTTTTAACGTAAATGGCAAAAACAGCTGCCAGAGAATAAAGCCTAGAGTTAATGGAGTGAGAGGAGGGAGGAAGAATGACTGCAGCTTATGAATCTTAAACTGTTCAGTATAACCAATACATTCTCATCATAGGTAGCATTGGCCCAGCATTTACAAACGAGGAAGCAACAATATTTCTTTGACATTAAAGATTCTCTTGCCTATTGCATAATAATTCCAACACAAGTACTTTATATTTCTGGAATGTTATTTCCAACTTTGGCAGTAAATGCAGTCCACTGAAATCCTTCATAGGTCCCTCCATAAAATGACCAAACATATTTTATCTTAAAATATTATTTCTGTTTTGTAATTGCAGTCTCCAGAAATTTGTAAATTTAATAACTGTCTTCAGCAGCTGAGTGAATATTGGCCTCTAGAGGGACAGACTTTGCACATAGCTAGCATTTTTGCCTTAAGGTCGTATCTGTACTAATTGGTTATCAGCCATTCCTGTCTTGGGATGAACTTGTTCCTGAAAATTATTCATTTCCTTAATTTTATTTTATTTCTTGTGATGTCATTTGAGGATACATTCCCCTTAGTGTAAATTCAATTGATGTTTTTATAGTAGAGGAATCATTATTTTTCCATTTGGTCTTAAAGCATTTATAGTAAGACAAAAATATGTATGTGTGCATGAGTGTACGTATGTGCTTTCTCAGTGAGTGTTAACATTTTCGTGCATGGACACGTACTCAAATACAAACATACACTCAATATATGCAATCAAATGGTTTAGACTCAGAGCAAAAAAATGGGCTTAGGCACATGGTTCACTGATTTCAGAGTGACAGAGTATATTCATAATGTCACTAAAATTTTGTTTTCAAAATTTTTTATCAACCCAAGAAAGAAAAACACTTAGAGGTTCTGTTTTGTTTTCCATTAATAATTAAATGAAATGTGGACGTTTACCATGAATTATGCACTGAGCTAAATCTCCCATGTGCTAATCATTTTAGTTTTAAAGACATTACAAAAATCATCTTTATACATCACTTAACAATTACTCAATGAGTAGATAGTTTGCATTCTTCCCTATCCCTACACTGAGTTATTCTCCTAAGTTATCCACCATCTCTTTCTTAAAGTTTAGATAACACTGTGATCGCTAGTGGTGTTTGAACTACATAAATTTTCAACTCAGTCTTTCCAGCTGATTAACCATAAATCTATAACATAATTGTTTAAAATGCAAATGACCCATTTATTCATTCTGGGAATGAATAACACTATGACTACGACCCCAGGTATCTTTATTTGTATGTTAGAATCCACGCAGGTCTTATTGTACATTTGAGGGGTTTCCATTTTTTTCCTGTATAAGTTCTAGGGGGGAATCAACTGCATTCACACTAGAGTTACCTCTTAGAATAATTTCTCATCACTATCTGCTGCTCGGCTTGCCTTCATCATCATTATAGAGACTGTTGCTATCACATTGTCAGGGGGCTTCTTTCCTCCAAACCACTCTCCACTCCATGTTAGAGTGATTTTTCCTAAGAGTAAATCTAATCATGCTACTACCATGTTCAAAAGTTTTTCTCGTATCCTACTGTCATCATGGCTCTCCAAGATTTGGCTTCTGCAGTATGTTCTAACAACTACAAATTTTGAATTCCTCCAAAAACAAAGTACCCTATCACTTTCTTGGGACTTTGCATGTGCTCTTTCCTCTGTCTAGTAAAGCCCCAAATTTCTCTGCCTGCAAAACACATCCTCTTACCTGAAGATTACTTGATTCTCCCAGGCAGATCATGGTTGGCTTCCTCTATGTTCTTTGTGCATATATGTTTTATCATTTGTCACATAGTTTTAAAAATTTCTGTTTGTATAAAGCTTCAATTCTCTCCACTGTAAAATTTTGAAGGCTGGGCCTGGTTTCTGATGCAGAGTAGGCACTCAGAAATGTTTGTTGAGTATGTAGAACATTAAACAAAAATGCTACTTTTCTAAATGTCTTTCTTCTGTTGCAATAGTACTAATGAAATTCTTAAGACTTTTTAAGAGAAACGAGTTAGGGTTTCTGTTTTTCCTTACCACTTTAATCTTTGCTCTTGTCATTTTAATATTTCTTTTTCTCCAATTTATTTATAGTATTATTATACTCATTTTCACTTCTTAACTATTAATATTACAGAAGTTTGATTCAATCTTCTGTATGTTTCCTCTTAAAAAAGCCATTATATAGCTTTCTGCTTAAATGATCACACAACTCAACCAAAAAAGCGCATGAAGTGTTTGCATGTATGGGTACACATATGTACTGCATATATGTTACATACATAATTTGGGGGTAAATTAGGTACAAATAAGAAATAAGTAGGGGGACATAGGTACAAATAAATAATTTTCTAATCATGAACACAAAGTCTTAATAAAAATAGTTTCTTTGCATGTAATGAACATATATAGCCTTTTAAAGACAATTTTTCTACCATTCTTTTAATAGTATTTTCTATTCTATTCTTTCAATGGCAATTAAAGATTACTCAAGATATGCATATGAAGTTGGGAATTCAGCCAAAATAAAGATGAAAACACTCCAATGACTAATACTGAACTCAATCAAAGCCTATGGAACTACTGAACGACAGTATAATCTATAAATGTATTTTACATAATTTATCTTACACAGCTTTTCTGTGGAATTAACAAAGTTGCTGAGGGAAGTTATACTAAGAGTGGCTACTGACAACTAAAAATTAACGTGAGACATTTGTCCTGAGGTAGGGTACTGGAGAGCTCTGCTTTCTACATTGAATAATGAATTGGCACTATGCAGTTTACAAGAAGCTAAATTATTGTATCATTTTCTGGGCCCTTCTTATGAAATCATGATACGAAAACTTAAGAAAATACAACCCAAAAAACATGAGGAAATAAAAACGATGACTAATGTTTACATGAAAAAACTTCTTTTATATAAAATGACTTCATGACTACTGATCTAATTTTTCAAAATTCCAGAAAAGAATCATGGCATTTTGTTTTTCTAACCATATGTATGCCAGCATATAATCAGAGTTCAACTAATATTGATTGTGCATGTTCTTGGGCTAGTAATTTAATGGCATATAGGGAATACATATGTAGTTTCTGCTATTATGAGGATCTCAGAGCAAAATTTGAGAATATAATTCGAATTCCCTACAACAGGGTGATAGCTCCTTTTCTAAAACCAGGTTTATGTTAAAAACACTGAAAAAACTGTTTTCTAAACCATGAAAAATTAAAAACGTTTCTGCTAACCTTTAGAGAATATATAGCTTTCTATATTGTTTCAGTAGTAAAGAAATAAAATGAACAATTTCAAAAATTTTTTGGAAAATTTTTACCATAAAGAATATGTTAACTCCCATACAAGATGCTTTGTAAAAAGTACTATGTCACCTATATTTCTAATAGACATAAAATATTGAGAGCATTATATATTACCTAATCTGGAGAGTGAGGAATTGTAAAAAATATAAAATGCAAAGCCAAAGCCAAGCTATAGGTTAGCTAATTCTATGGGTAGATCTGAAGGAACAAAAATATCAGAAATACGTAAAACTGCAAAATGCTAACAAGTATTCCCGGTGTTAACAAGTGCTCTAATAAAACTATGAACTAAAGTAGAATTGTTCATATTTTCACTTTTATAACATTTTCTTAACTCTGCCTATTTTCTATTGCATTTGATTACAATGAAATTCTTTCATAGTCAAAACAATTGCACTTTGAAATGATCAACCTACTTGTTATTTAACAAGACAAACTCAGATCATTGACTATTTATTTCTTTTATACCAAGTTACATTAAAAAATGGTACCATTTGCCTTAGTTAGATATTTTACCAATATTGTCTAAATAACAAAGTCAAGTTCATCTACATATGCTATGAAAAATTAGCCAAGTTGCATACTGGGTTTATTTCTTAAATTTATTTTTAAAAATTTGGCATAATTAAAATAAAATCAACTAATTACACAGCATGAAATATGTACTATTAGTTGAGATAGTACTAAGTATGTGCTAAACAATCTAAAAGTGATTGCTTAATTTCGTGAGTATCTGTAATTCTTTTAAATCAACCAGTACAGAATAGGCTATTTAAAGACAAGTTGATGAAATTTAATTTGCAAATCTTTACATAAAGTCAGATGACTCTGAAATATGTGGATTCAAAACTGAGTATTATTTAATATAATTAAGGATTCAAATTTCTGAGGGGACAATGCAGAAATAGAATGCAAAAAGGGTGAAGTATATAAGAGAATAAGCATTTACGTAAATAGAAATGGACAAAAAAGAAATTTTTTAAGTTGTGTTCCATTATTACAAATGCAGGTTGAAAATAAATATAGCATTTAAAAATCATTCTTACTTTCATTTCTTTATAATTATGCATGGAAGTGATCCAGAGGCAAGTAAAGGGACAAAAGTACTTCCAAATCTAATATTCAATCTTCATTATTAAGATTCTCTTTTAAAGAGCCGTCTTTATCACTGGACCAGTAAAAGTCATTCACTGAGTTTACTCAACAAATTGAATTTCCTTTATACTTTACCTATTTGAATAGCATGTCTGACAAAAGTCTTATAACTTCTGAGATTCTGAAATACATCTTTGAAAACACTGAAACAACTCTCACAAGATTGGTTTTATGTCTGAGAACTCTGCTGCCTTCCTTTTTCTTCTCATAATTTGAACATTTCCCTGATCTTCTTTCAGGTAAGTGAGCAGAAAGAACTATGAGGCTCCCAGCTTCTGAGCCTTGAAAAGGAAGCCAAGTATAAAGGCAGGAGGACATCAGAATAAACAAGACATACTAAATTATACAACCTATTCTCCATGATTTATGACACTTTTGTACAATGGTTTGAAAAGGCCAAATGCCATAGGAAACTTACAACTGGATGGAACTAAATGTCTACTTTATAGCAATCCAACCCATCGTATTCAAAATTTTATATCTCAAAATATGACTTAAGAAATTAATTCTGAGGATTTGATATATATAATCAGTTTGCTATTAGTGATTTTGTTGCCATGGACCGGATCATGTATAGACTTGCCTGTGGCATTCCATCTGTTTGCGAAGAAAGTAGTAGTAGAATTAGTAGTTCTAGATATAAAGTAATATAAAAGAGTTCTCAGTTTTGCAAACAATCTTATATGTTAACACTTTGTTTTTCTCTGTACTCCTTCTAAGTTCTCTTCATAGATAAGTTTCTTAACATTTTTTTCCTGTTTTTCTGAGTATCAATCTCTTTTCATGATTTTTTCAACTTCTCCTCCCAGCAAGATCAAGCCATAGCTACCTCTCTTACGGCTTGGCTTGATCAAGGAAGGAACACAGACTTTGGAATCAAGAAAATCTAAGACTGAAGACAACTGAACCACTTTCCAGTTGTTGTTTTTTTTCCTTTAAGACATTTCTTAATTTTTTGACTCTTTTTTTAAATAAATAATGAAAACATTTTTTCTTAAACAATAAAACTGTTAGTCTTTGAGAGATTTGAGTTAAATGTCTATAGGTCTCCTTAGAGAGGAAATACGACTTGAGAGAAAGATGTCTAAAACTTATTTGTAAGATGACTGAAATAATTAATATATCTCAACAAAAGGGTACCTATAGATGCTGGCTTGGTCAGCTGAGAACAAAGAAAAAGATCTCAGAAATACGTAGACAGTGGAATCCAACCAGAATGAAGAACACAGAAATTTTATTAATGAATTTTTAGTATTCTAGCCCCATTTTAGCCCATGCCATTAAACATTCTATTCATTTAACTTTTCTCTTAATTGATCTTATGCTTAAAAGGTACCAATTTGTTTACAGGTGATAATGGACTGCTCCTTACTGTTTTATTTATTAATCTTTGTTAATATAGCTCCATCTTTTCAGAGACAAATCTGCTCTACATGTTTGATTAATTTTTAAGTTATCCATTCACCCGATAAATATTTATCAAGTGCTTGCTATGTGCTAAGGTACTAAATTTCTTGCTGGGTATCCAGTAGTGATCAGAACAGAACTGGTTCCTGCCTTTGTAGAGCTTAAAACTTTAGTAGGGAAGACAGAGGTTAAAAAATAAACACACAAATATACACATAATTACAAAATGTGATAATTAGGTGCAGTCAAAATCAGATTCCTAGCCTACAAACGGGAAGGCAGCTCCTGGACCACGGTAAAATAATCAGTATAATGAGGCCTCTTGGAGAAAACCACCAGTCTTCATCTGACATATGCCTCTGCATTTGTTTTCATATTTTATTTAATTTCATAAATACCCCATCACAGGTCAATGAGAAGATCAAATTATATAATGTGTGTACAGTATACAGCAGTACAGGTATTAGATAAATACAGGTATTAGATAAATATTCCTTCTCAAATTATTCTAATTCTGACTTTAAAAGAATATTTCATTTCTATAGTTTAGCAAATAATTGTGTTAGTGTATACCAGAGGTATGAATTTGTAGTTGCAAACCACAAATGTAGAATAAAGAAATACAATGTAGAATAAAAAAGAATGAGTCATGTTTTTCTACCTAGATTTATAGGCAGTTTATCACTCCTATATAGCACACACATACTTTCTTTTTTTCTAGAATTATATTGAGACAGGTGCAAGAATAAAGAAATCCCACAGCAGGAAATCAAGTCAACATTATTAAATGAAATATTTGATAACGTACAATAAAGAAATTCTACTGGCAATTTACGGTAAAAATCCAGACTTAAGAAATATATGTGAATCATATGGAGGGAAATTTATAATTTTCAGTTCATTATGTAGTAAAAACCTTGAATCTATAAAAAGATGTATATAGCCTTATTTCCACATGATGTTCTTTATTCTTACAAAAAATAAGAGAGTAATAAAAGAAATGAGTTACTAAGCTAGTAAGTGAATAATGAATGAAAATGGAGGTATTTTGTTGCGGTTGATGATCAATATAATTTATTACCAGATGCTCTACTGATAAAGCTGATAATGTAATAATCAGAGAAGTAAAATTCACCTAGAGCTTCACATATGTTTTCATCTCTCCTTATAAATTTAATTTATTGTATCATTACTGATACACCACTTCCTCAACATGGCAAACCCAACGGGACGTGTTATTTAGTATAACTTTTATGCTACTAAATCCAACTGTTATACAAAATCTAAGGAGCATACTAAGTAGAAGAAAAGCATTACGATAAAAAATAAAATAGACTACATAACATAAACCGGTTTAAATGTCTCATATTGCTTTCAATATGTTACATCTACAACTCATTCTCTTCTTTTGTCCACCTACAGCAGCTTTTTGTTCTCCCTTCCTATGATCTGCACTGGATCGATTCCCTCCTGTGTCCAGAATCATCTTCCCCCCACATATATCTTATTTAATTCTAATCCTTTCATTTCTCTTTAAACCTATTCTTTCTTTCTGACTTTCTAATGATTGAAGGTTTTTGCATCTTAAAATAAATCCAAGTTTGTCCTTTACCGCAACCTGTCTTTTTCTAAAAGGATTTTTTAGAAACTCTTTCTCAGCCAACTCTTCAAACTGATCCATATGCGCTCTCTCCAATATTCATCAATCTTCCCCTTCTTAACACTCTGAAAAGTGGCTTATTTACCTACCATTCTACAAAATTGAATCCCTCAAGAACAATATGCTGGACAAGTTCAATGACCTTCTCTTAGATCTCAGGTTGGTTCATTAGCAGCAGTATCTGCCTCTGCAAATCATTTTTCCTAGAAACCCCTTCCTCCCTGACCTGTTAGAGTCCTTTGCTGTGTTTATTTAAGTTCTTGGGCATCTCTGTTCTTACTCTCCTTCCCATTGGAAAATTGATGGCTTCAACTATCAACTTTGTTTCTTTTTATCATGTCAATTACCCTGAAATATTTGTCTCAAGTTGTTGTCTTGCTCCAAAACTATTATAATCTGTATTCTTTTAGTACTGCTGAATGTGTCATTAGTATTTCAGTATTTCACAGATTAAGCTCACCATCACCTTTCTCCCCAGGATTGGTCTGGTTCCTCAGCTTCTTAAATGCAGTGATATAACCACCACCTGCCTATCACTCCTACCTGAAACTCTGGCATCGGCATCATCTTTGGTTTATTTTTCTCCATTACTCCCTCATCTCATTAAATGTCAAGTCCCATTAATTCTGCCTGTACATTAGCTATCATGTCTGTTTCCACATCACCATTCCTACTGTTACTGACTAGCTCCTGCTCTTCTGACATCCCCCCCTGGACCAATGTAATAGCATCATAGGAAGCCTCCTGCCTTGCATTCTTTCCTTTCACCAAATCACTGACACGCATCTATCACACTAATTCTTCTAGAAGATTCCTATTGTCAAATGCATTCTAAATAAAGTCCAAGATCCTTATACTAACAAGAGCTTCCATGAATTGGCTCCAATCTGCTTTTCCAACTTCACTTTCCAGTACTATCTCAGGCATCAAATACGAGCGAGGTCCTACTTGATAGTGTCTTTTGCTTTCATTCCGATTGCCTATGCTCATGGTGGTCTATTAATTCTGAAATCCTCTTTCTCATCTCTGTATTTCCATTTACTACCTATCTTTCAAGGCCTAGCTCGGGTGTTACTTCCACAAGAAGGCTTCCATAATCAATGTATCATTTATAAAATGATTACTCTATGCTAACCACATATAGCTGTGCATGTGTTAATTATTTAATTTCAAACTGACCATAACCCCTAGTTTTAGGTGAGGAGACAGGCTCATAGAGGACAAATAACTTGTCATAGTCCCACAGATAATAAATGGTAGGTAAACCTGGGGTTCCAATTAAAACTTTCTGATGGTAATTAACCACTGCATATTGCCCTCCACTTTATGTCCTCTATAATACCTTCAACTTGATGTGTTCATCTGTTAGAACTTTTCTTTTTAATTTCAATAGATTTAGGAGAATACAGTGAAGTTTTGTTACATAGGAATGTTGCGTAGTGGTGAGGTCTGGGCTTTGGGTGTACCCATGACCAGAACAGTGTACGTTGACTTTTTTACTTTGTACTTCATTTCACAGTTTTTAATTTGCATGTCAAATTTGCTAGCCACTTGATGGAAGATCTCTGGAGCATTCACGGTGCCTTCATTTAGTAAGTGGTTACTTAATAAATGCCTCTGCCTGCATAGATGAATATACTACTCCCTTATTGAAAAACTTACTATGTCTTTCTACTATCTACTTTATCACATCTAGTATCTTCTGACTAAGCTCAAAGGCCTTAAGTTATCTATGGCTTTAAAATTAGATGCAGATGTCCTTTTTAGGGCATTATTTTCCATGATCTCGCAACATAAACCTATTGTTCTAACTAGGTTCAACTGCACAATCTCTCAAACATACTGCTCATTGCCACCTCTGCCCTGTGCTGCCAACATTTCTCTTTCAGGAATGTCACCCACTCAACCCAAATTGTATCTTATTCTTCTTTCAAGGTTCAGCTGAAAAATACTTACAAATGTCTTATATTGGAGAGGTAGTGTCACAGCAATTTAAATTTTGATGAGAATAATATTATTATGTGCCTACATTATTTGGTGTCTGTGTCAAATCTCTACAGATCCTAGAGTTTCTGCAGAGAATCATGTCTTATACTGCAAAGTTCTAAGTCCACTTTGTAAAGCACATATTAGGTACTTTAAAAAATGGTAATAGGTCTTGTGAACTAAGGTTATTTTCATATAAAGTAGATTAGAGCAGTCACATTATTATAGCAATTAAACAAACTGGTTAAAAAATGAGTTTTCAAAAATAACAATTTTTTTTGCCTACTTTGTGGGCCTATCACATGGAGCTGTTCCTATTTTATTATTTCATCCCAAACTGTTTCTTCAGTTACAATTTAGAAGCAGCCTATAAAACAATAATATGATGGGCTGGATGGTTAAGAGGGGCCTTCTTAATAAATGGATATAGAGGTGAAGATTTTCCCCAGTGCTTACTTCCCCAGATGGTAAAAGCATTCCATTTTACATCGTATGTGACCTTGTTTTATCCACATGACTTATATTTGGCAAGGACACAGAAATGCATTCAGCAGCTGCACACAAAACATGTATACAATACCTTATCATGAGAATTTCACTTTTGATGGAGGTAGTTATTGGCTCAAATAGGCATTAAAATCCTCACTAATTAAAAAAAATCTTTATACTTGACTTAATAATATTATCGTTTTTACACTTTGCATCGAACTACCAATTTGAACAAAATAGTCAAACTGCATTTTAAAACATGAGCTCTAGAGGAGGCAGAGCGGCATCTTGCTCTCTTGTTTCAGTGGTTTATTAAACCAGCTCTATCACTCTTTGTACTCCCACTGCACTAAACTGGAAATGGGTAACAGGACATCTACGATCAGAGAGGATGGACTAGATACAAACCATCCTACTTGTGTTATTTTTCCTAAGTAGCTTAATAATCCCTTCTTGGGGTGGAGGAAGTACTATTATTCCTTAAAACGCATTCCTTTTAATTCTACCTGTTCCCCCCGCCCCCACCAAATCCTGGCCACTTTAACAAGATATATGTTTAATTGAACAGGGTAAGGTAAGGGTCAATACACTTCTGCAAGGAACATTTGTTTAAGTTAATTGATCAGATGTGCCTTTGATAAAACCAGAATCTCCTAAAGAAAACTAAGGTTTGATTCACTGGGGAAGTGGAGGGATAAGAAAAAATTTCGGGGCACGTACATTTCTGTGATGGTCTCTGGCAGATTTGTGGGGATCTCAGTGAGACCTTTCCCACGACAGTCTACGATATTGTTGCTACAGGTGCAAGCGGCAGGGCAGTGCAAAACACTACAAGAAGGAGCCATAAATGACTGGTGACCTAAAAAAGAAATGAACAGCAATTACATTTTTCCTCCTGAATTTCATAATTGTGAAACATGCAGACTTAGCTTAAATAATAAAGCACGTGACAGAAATAAATTTCTCTAAATACCTGATCATAAAATGGCCCTATATTTCTAAAATATTATTTTAGGAGGCATGCATTTATCTTTTCAGGTCAACAAAGCAAATGAGATTTTAAAATGTGGTCATAAAAGTGGTAATTTTTAAAACTTGAAAAAATTGAGATAGGCGAAATGCAGCTTTTTTTTTTTTTTTTTCAGAGACAAAGTCTCATTCTATTGCCCAGGGCTAGAGTGCCGTGGCGTCAGCCAAGCTCACAGCAACCTCAAACTCCTGGGCTGAAGTGATCCTTCTACCTCAGCCTCCCGAGTAGCTGGGACTACAGGCATGCGCCACCATGCCCGGCTAATTTTTTCTATATAAATTTAGTTGGCCAATTAATTTCTTTCTATTATTAGTAGAGACGGGGTCTCGCTCTTGCTCAGGCTGGTTTTGAACTCCTGACCTT